>JAULAV010003049.1:0-25000 GCA_030789695.1 Scilla litardierei | reverse complement strand
CTCGCATTCCTATTCACGCTGGTGCTTGGCTTATTCACAAGCTTCTTGAGATTAGCCGCGTCGGCAAGGGCAAGTACTGTTGCGGAGGCCTCATCACCATCATAGCTTCATATCCCCAGTACAATGTCGTCATCCCCCAAGATTTCCCTTCTGCCCCAGGACCCTCACATCTAAATCTTGACGTCCTGCGGCATATACACAAGATCAAGCCCCGCCCCGACGGTCATTTTATCTTTTACTACGGACACCCCCCTGCTCCTTAGACCATTCTGCCCAACCCAGCTCGTATGTCTATCGTTCTAGTGGCAGATTGGACATTCCCACCTAACCCAGAGTTTCTGGGGGGTTACATCTTCCGTTCCTTCCCCCGGGCGCACGCAGATCACCTTTCCCTGCCGCCCACTTAGGCGAGCAGGATATCCCTGCGTCCCGAGGAGACTCTGGGGCTGGCCCCAGTAGAGTCATCCCGGCTTCTGGCCCTATCACTTCTAAGGCTCTGACTGAGGCCCTCTTAGGCCTATCCTCTGGTGCAGGCATGACCACTGCCGCTAGCACCACTTCCACTTCCTGTCCTGCCTCCACTTCATCCATTCGCCGAGCCGCCTCCGCTCTCCTCGCTCTCAAGGCTGAGCTAGCTTCACGATGCGCTCGTGCTTCATCCTCTGCCCCCTTGGACCCATCCTCTTCTATCTTCTCGCACCCATGTTTTCTCGCACTAGAGAGGAACGTGTCCACCATCCTCCGCCACCTTACTCACATTTTTGGTCCTCCCCCACCCACTCCTCCCACCTCACTACCCCCTTCGCCTCCTCGACGATCTTCACCTCCACCATCACATTCATCACCACACCCATCACCCCCTAGGCGACCATCCCCTCCCGCCACCTCTGTTCCCATTCCTGCCACTTCACCTCCACTCACGACCACTGCCGTCGATCCCACGGTTCCACCACCCTCCACTTCCGTCACCCCATACATGTGCCGCAAGAAATTACAGGTGCGATCGCGATCACTTCCCACACCATCCACTACTACCACGGTATCTCCCGCCATACCTACCCCATCTACCACCACGTTGGTCGCCATATCCCTACCACTCACCATCATCACCACCACACCACCCATCGTTCACACCTCCACACCCATCCACACACATCCTCCACCCCTCTCCCCACTTCTCCGCACACCCCCCACCTCTCCCCTCTACACCCATCCATCTTCTGCCGAGGAGGACGAGGACGATTCCTCTCCTGCATTTTGATTTCTTTTGCTTTACCGATCTTCCCCCTTGCATATTTCTGCATCGTCGTGAGCATATTATATTGCTAGCATTATCATGGCCAGCTTGGGGGAATTCGAATTTTGTGAGTTTTGTCGTGTTTTTCGTCGTGGTGTGCTTGTTTATATATGTCGTGTGGTGTTATTTTCTATCTTTTATCTACCGTATTTATCTTTTCTTCCTTCTTTATTTTTCAGTTTCATATGTGTGTTTTTCTCGTTTTTTATTCTCTTCATGTCGGTGCGTATTCCCCCCATTTTCATTACCCTCCCGTATTTACTTTTATTGCATTGATGGCAATGCAAGTTTCAGCTTAGGGGAGTCGCACTTCGTACGTCATTTGTGTCTTTTTCTTCATTTTTGAGTCGTTTTCCCCGTGTTTTTCTTTTTTCTTCTCATCTTTTGTTCTCTCTCTCCTAGAGATGACCCCTTATGATGAATTTCCACGGAATCACACACACACACCTAGCATGGCTTCGATGACCACATTCACTAACCCTAGGAAGCTGAGTCCTCTTGCATTTCATGCATCGTGGGTCCAATTTGCTTTTGTGTGAGTCATGTGTCGTGTCTAGTGCTTCTACTTTGTGATTTTGATTTATATACATGTCCTAGGATGACCCCTAGATTATCATTTTTCGATTTGAATATGCGGTATTTGCTTCTCCTGTCTGCTTCTGTTTCAGAGTGTTTTCTCACTACAGTATCGTTGACCGTGGACTGCCCGGTCAACGTGGTCAAGGGGCCGATTAGGGTCCCTTGGGTGGGTTGAGCGCGTGTAGACGCGACGCGAATCGGAGATGTAGTCGATGCAGAGCACGTCAGCTGGGCCGGGTCTGGATCCTCGGTCTCTGGGGGGCTGAGGGGAAGCCTCGGCCCGGTGTGAGGTGCTCGGCCTCGGACGGTCGGGCGACAAGGGGAAGCCTCGGCACCTTGGCTTGACGCGCGACCGACGCGGAGCTGAGGGGAAGCCTCGGCTCGGATGGGTGCGCTCGGCCTCAGTCGGTCGGACGACAAGGGGTAGCCTCGGGCGTCTCGCTCGATGTGCGGCCGGCGTGGAGCTGAGGGGAAGCCTCGGCACTTGGATCCAACGTCTTCTTTAGCACGCCGAGGGGTAGCCTTGGCGGGACGATAACCTCCGGGATCGGTTGAAGGCGGAGTCGCTCGGTGAGAGACGCGCGGATCCTCGCATCGGCTCGACGAGGGGTAGCCTTGGCGGATCGACGTCCTCGTCGTGGTGGAGGCGATTGGGCTCGGGGACGAGGGAACTCGGCTCCAGCTATGATGGCGCAGAGGGGTAGCCTCGGCGCCATAGGATCTCCTGGACCTGAATAGACGATAGAGCTCGTCAGGGGGGTCGGACCTTGGTTCCGACCAATTCCCCTCCGATGCCTAAGTCAGAACGGATCTGTGTAAAGGCTCGGTGGGTTAGAGTATGGCTCGCGGAGAGACCGATACCTGATCCTCGGGCCGAGTTATGGAGGAGAAATATTGAGGTGGAAGAAGGAGTAAAAGTGTTTGTATGCGATACCATTGTTCTCGATCGCGAAGCCCCCCTTGGCGATGATGCCTCCCCCCTCTTCATATAGGCGAGTCCCATAGTCATGGGCCATGATGGGACATCATGGTCGATATTGATGAGGTCGTGCTAATGGGGAATGTTGACCCCAATAATTGACATGCTTTATGGAGGGATAAATGCCATGAAGGTGGAGTGATGGCATTGAAAGTGGCCGCCATCATTGGCGAGTCATGGCCATGAAGTCGGTTGCCATATTTGGCGAGCCATGAAGGTGGCTGCCATAATTGGTGGATCATGATGGCACGGGGCGGCTGCCATATTTGGCGAAGGCTTCCTCGATTTGGGCCCCGATTTCCTCCACTACAGAAGTGGGCAATCTCTTGGGCCTTCGTCGTGGGAGGAGAAACGCGACCCGCCCGTAAGATCCTTGGGCCGGAGCCCGAGGCCGTAGTTTGGCTGGTTGACTGGTCGTGGTTGTCTTGGCTCCTCCGAACCCGGTCAAAATAGTCGTATCAATTACCCCCATCTTCTGAGCTCTACCATTGTTGAGGTGGAGGTTGGGAGATGTAGTATAATGGGGAAGAAGTTGCTCTTTCTGTAGAATTTGGTCCGTCCTGCGGAGTTGGCTAGTGACGATAGATCGTCGGTCCGAGATTCGTTCGGTTGCGAGGTGAGTCGCCCCTCGACTTACGGCCGACGACGGAGTGGGTCGATCTGCTGGGGGGGTTGCCCCCAACCTTACGATCGATCTCGTTCGTTCGGTGGCAAGGGGAGTTGCCCCTCATCTTATGGCCGACGAAGGAGTGGGTCGATCTGCGGGGGGAGTTGCCCCCAGCCTTACGATCTATCTCATTCATTCGGTGGCGATGGGAGTTGCCCCTCGAATTACGGCAGACGAAGGAGTGGGTCGATGTGCTGGGGGAGTTGCCCCCAGCCTTACGATCGATTTCGTTCGTTCGGTGGCGAGGGGGGTTGCCCCTCGACTTACGGCCGACGAAGGAGTGGGTCGATCTGCGGGGGGAGTTGCCCCCAGCCTTACGATCGATCTCGTTCGTTCGGTGGCGAGGGGAGTTGTCCCTCGACTTACGACCGACGAAGGAGTGGGGACCTTGCGAAGACTTTCGAAGATTCCATGGTGGCGCTTTGCAACTACTTCGCCCAGCTCGGGCGGATGCAAGAGTTGTTCGGCAAGCGGGGATCCAACAGCACGGTCGGAGGAGTGGTCTGGATGCTCGAACTCGAACGGTGGGGCTTCGGCCAGATCGGCTCGGCCACAGTCGGAGGAGCGGTCTGGATGCTCGAACTCGGACGGTGGCGGATCGAACGGGTGCCCGGACCCGAAAACTTCCCTCGTTCAGGCGACGAGGGATCTTCTAGCTCAGGTTTGATCTTGGAGATGAGTGGCGGCAAGCATCTCCTTGCTCAGGCGAATCTTGGAGCCGAGATGCTCAAGAACCATGAGATGCCTCTTGAAGTGTGGATGACGAAGTGTCGTTTGGGAAAACTTGTACTAGTCCGCTTGGAAGGTAGTACTGGTCCGCTTGGAAGGCGGAGGTTTTGCGTCATCACCTCGGTTTCTGCTCCGTTGCTGTTGAGTGAGCTTGGAAGGCGGAGGTAGTCGGTGTCCTCCCGCGCACATTATCCTTGCCCCCTTCGGGTGATCGGTTTTTCCTAGAAAGGTGGCAAACTCGATCCATCGGAAATTTCATCGAGTTGGCGCAAGTCGGCGGGCTCGGACTGAGGTAGGTCTGCTGTCTCGGCGGTTTCAACAGCTCTGTCGCATTGGGGGGATAACTTTGTAAGCTCGACAAGGTGGCTTGGCATTGAGACTCAGATACTTTGTAAGGCGGTCGGACTTGTCTGGCCGGCCTCCTCCTGTGTCTGTTGAACTGGTATGGTCGGCCTCTTCTCGGATGGGTCGGCCTCGTCTTGACACAGCTCTAGTTCTATTTTCAAATTCAGCTCGAGCTCCAGCTCCAGCTCTAGCTTTTGTCTGGACCGCATCTCCCTCTCCGGCTGCAGCTTTGTCTGGATCCTAGCTTCGGCTCCAGCTCCAGCTCTAGCACCGGCTCCGGCTCCAGCTCCAGCTTTTGTCTGGATCCTTGATTGTCTTTTGGAGAACTTTCATGAGGTCGGGCAGCTCAGATCTGCTTCTTTGAGCTTCGAGCAATTGATGGGTCAGCTCGGCTCGGCCCGACCCGACTCACAGGGAGGGCTCAGAGGTTCAGAAATGACGTTAGGCATGGAGGCTCGATTGATCAGCTCGGATGCATGAATGCTCGGAGACTCGGCAAGGTGTCTCGGATGCTCGGCAATGGAAGCTGGAATGCCCGGCTCGGAATGCCCGAATTCTCGGCTTGGCGCGACATGCTCTCCATTCTCCGCTCCGCTCGGCAAGCTCGGCGTGCTTTCTTTGGCACCAAACGTCCAGCTTGGTATGCCATGCTCACCATTCTCCTCTATGCTTGTCACATTCGGCATGCTTCGCTCGATGCCAAATGTTCATATCGGGAAGAGGAGATCGGCAAGGGGCAGCTTCGGTAAGGAGAGCTCTGCATCTGATGATGTTTAGCTCGGCAACAGATCTCCATCTCGACTCGATATTCTCTCGGTGTGCCTTGCTGATCAAGTTCTCTCTCCCCTCGGTCGCTCCAACTGGCCGTGGAGAGCTCCTCTCAAGGATGTGAGCCCTGGTGGGGAGACCCAGTACTCAGTCCAGTTCAATTTCCTCAGCATTGTGGTGCTTCGCGGTTACATTAACTTGATAACGCTCTGCATTCTGGCCTGCTCCCTGAGCCATCCGATCGTCGTCGTCTCCCCCTAGAGCATGTCAGAGCTTGCGGTCACCACACGGAGCATCGATCCCCGCACGCCCTCGCCACATGGTATGCCACGAACCCCCTGTTGCTGGTCCATAATTTTTTCGACGAACCGGACGATCTACGCAGCCTGGGAGAGCTCGAACCGGCGGTCGAATCTGGTGCTGTCGGAGCTGTTGGGGCTCTTCGGGGAGACATATCGAAGTGGATCGAGGCGTTCTGGTGGACAGTGAAGAGGTGGTGGTCGGAGGAGAAGACCATAGCTTTGACGGAGTATGGTTCGTCGGGAGGCATCGGCTTTCTGTCGCTTTTTAGCCTGAGCTCCTCCTTTGTCTCGGCGACTGCCTCCCTCCTGCCGAAGGGTCTACGGCTCCGTCGGCAGCTGGAGCTGCCTCTTCCTCTACGCGACGGCTACCATCATCGCGATCGGTGTGACTGGGCTCCCGATCAGCCAGCGCCATCGATATTGTCATTCTCTTCATACCGAAGGCTTGGACGGTGGTGGAAATGGTGATGGCGAGGTTTCCGCTGAGGCGGGCGTCGGGGACGAAACCGTCGAGGGGACAAAGTTTGAAGGAGGTGCCCAAGAAGTTGGTGATGTCGTCGTCTTCCTCCCGCTCTTGTGATTGTTAGAGGCTGAATGCGATGAAGTTGGTCACGGTTCAATGATTCCCATTTAGCCAGGCGAAGGTTGAGCGTGAATTGGCCTCAGTTCCAATGATTCCCAGGCCCGCTGGAGTTGATGTCCCTGATTATTCAACAGAGAGTTACAACTAAATTCACCCAAAGTTACAACATTCCCTTTATTAATTTATAAATCTAAGAAAGATAGAGTAGAGATTGGTTTCTTCCCCTGATTTCTTCAAGGCGATGCCGAAAAGAATCGAGTGCTTGTGGAGGCCAACTTTCGTCATCCTTTGTAGGTCGGCGTCCCCGGCATGCTCGGCATGAGTGCGCTTGACTGGTAAGCATTATGGCTGAGATCGAACCCCAGCGAGGCGAGGCGAGCCCTGTTGATGTATGGCGGCTCGGATCGAGCTCCGGCAGAGCATGGTGACCTTGGATGAGGCACGGAGTTCTCGATCTCACTCAAACGAGGCACGGTGTCCCGATCTTGCACGGACGAGACACGGCGGCCCGATCTCGCATGAGTGAGGTACGGCGACGTCGATCCCGCTCGGATAGTTCGTATTGGTCGCCCCTCCTCGGTTATCCCTATCGATAGGGCTGGCCTACTTGAGAAAGAGGAGGAGACTATTGACTATAGACCCGAGGCTTGATCATCCGTCGAGTATAGGCCTTCGGGAGATCGAGATGAAGCACACCCTCAATGAAAGGTGCTTGGCAATTTTCAACATCAGAGCGGGGTTGCTAGTGCTGAGGCAGCGGTAGAGAACCGCGGCGCCCTTCATCATCTATTTATGGAAAAGGTGTGGGTGCAAACATGATCGTCGATCTTATGTGGTTTGTTCTCTGAGATATGGCTTGTATGTCTCTTAGAGGTTCGGTCGGAGACTAGGATGGAGCCCTGATGAAGCCTCAAAGCGAGGATCTCCTCTGGGTTGAGGGTCGGTAAATCGAAGCTCCCCTTGTTCTTGGGTCGATCTAGGCAGGGATGCTCCGTTCTTCGTCGATCTTGGCCATTGCCCATACAATCTCCGTCCAACTAAGTTTATTTCCAGCCACTTGGGTTGGATGCCGAGCTGCTCTTCGGGATGAAGATATTAGGTTGATTTCCTGGCAACTGGTTGACGTTGAGTGACCCTTTGGGGATGGCGCTCGGAGCTTGGTTGGATGGCCCATCTTTTGAAGCTCAAATCTTCGAGATCGACGTACGGGAAGATTTGACTGGAGACAGGTAGATGCTGTCTGGAGTATGGTTGCGATTGGTCGTGGGTGCCCAACAAGAGATCGACGTGCCTTAGTTCCGATTGACTCCTCGAGGCTATGACCGATGGAGGGTGGCATCGGACGACACGTGACTCTGATCGACGCGGATCAAGCCTCGACGAAGCAGGGCTAACTCCATTCGAATTCAAATGAATGAAGTGGGCCTGGATCGGCGGTCATCGGCATCGAGCCTTCATCAGGTGATGGCGAGCTCTGACAAGAATCGACACCTAGGAGCTCCTTCTAACTCCCAGCGAGGCCCCATGCCCTTGGGTGCTTCGGATCTATCTTTCTTCAGGGTCGGGAGCACTCGAACAACCAGTCAAAAAGGTCAGGGGAGCCCTTGCTGACCAGGTAGGTCCAAACGAACAGGGCCTTCACTGACCAAGAATATTTCGATGCCCAGACACCTCGTTCTCGATCGAACAAGGCTGAGATGCCTTAAGTCGGGCAAGGTGTCAAGTGTTTCGATCCAAGCGAAGCAGTCGACGACGAGAGATTGAGGATATTGGTTAATAGAACGAGTCGTTTGTCGGTGTGGTTGACGACACGGATGTTTGACTCGTTCCCACAGACGGCGCCAGATGTTTCAGAGTGTTTTCTCACTACAGTATCGTTGACCGTGGACTGCCCGGTCAACGTGGTCAAGGGGCCGATTAGGGTCCCTTGGGTGGGTCGAGCGCGTGTAGACACGACGTGAATCGGAGATGTAGTCGATGCAGAGCACATCAGCTGGGTCGGGTCTGGATCCTCGGCCTCTGGGGGGCTGAGGGGAAGCCTCAGCCCAGTGTGAGGTGCTCGGCCTCGGACGGTCGGGTGACGAGGGGAAGCCTCGGCACCTTGGCTTGACGCGCGACCGACGCGGAGCTGAGGGGAAGCCTCGGCTCGGACGGGTGCGCTTAGCCTCGGTCGGTCAGACGACGAGGGGTAGCCTCGGTCGTCTCGCTCGATGCGCGGCCGGCGTGGAGCTGAGGGGAAGCCTCGGCACTTGGATCCAATGTCTTCTTTAGCGCGTGGAGGGGTAGCCTCGACGGGACGATAACCTCCGGGATCGGTTGAAGGCGGAGTCGCTCGGTGAGAGACGCGCGGATCCTCGCGTCGGCTCGGCGAGGGGTAGCCTCGGCGGAGCGACGTCCTCATCATGGTGGAGGCGAACGGGCTCGGGGACGAGGGAACTCGGCTCCAGCTGTGATGGCGCGGAGGGGTAGCCTCGGCGCCATAGGATCTCCTGGACCTGAATAGACGATAGAGCTCGTCAGGGGGGTCGGACCTTGGTTCCGACCAATTCTCCTCCGATGCCTAAGTCAGAACGTGTAATGCCCTACAAGCTACTGCACAAGTACTAGAGGGGGGGTGAATAGTACTTTAAAAATAACAAGGAGTATAATTCCTAATTATAATGCAAACAACTACCAAATCAATTTGCGGAAGCTTAAATTGAATGACAACATAAAATAAACAATGCAAACAAGAGATGTTATTGGGTTCGGATCCACCCAAGTCTCTCCGACTTGTTCCCGGTGATCCTACATCCCAACCACCCGGATCCCCTCCGGATACTTGAGTTAGAAACCCTAACTCAAGATTTCCACTATGAAATACTTGTGAAAATCCTCCACAAGTCAATTCATACAAAATGTTATTTGTGACTCCCACAACCCGGGATCACAACCACACTCTCACAACCAAGAGTGAAACTTACAAATCAAATAAGAAATGAAATAAGAAAACTCCTTACCGAACAAAATACCTATGCCTTGAGTATTGCTTACGAATTAGGGCAAGGATGATTTTGGGGAAGAAGTGGCACCAAACCCTAGTTCCAAGAGGTAGATCAGCGATGGAGAGCTTTGGGGATGTTGGTGACCTAGAATCAAGCACTTGGCTTGGAAGGCTTCACACTCAATGAATCTCTCTTTGGAAGTAAGAGTGAGGAGAGATTATTGAATGGAAAGAATGAGCTTTGAATGAGCTTCGAATGAATTCTCTTGATCTCTAAACTTGCAATAATATCAGCCTTGGCAGCAATGAATGCAGCCCATCAAGTATATATAGGATAGAGGAGAGAGAGAGAGAGAGAGAGAGAGAGAGAGAGAGAGAGAGAGAGAAACGTTTCAATTAAAGCTCCAACGGCTCTTTTCTGAACCCAACTAGTCGGTCAAAGAACAACCACCGACCGACTAGTTCATCAACTAGTCGGTCGGTCAATTAACGTAAACCGACTAATGAGTAAACTGAGAAAAGATCAAAGTACAGACTAAGGAACTAGTCGGTCTAAGAAGAGTAGCTGACCGACTAGTTTCACAACTAGTCGGTCGGTTACTCAACGTGGACCGACTAACAGATAAAACTGAAGTCTGAGAAGAATTAGACTTAGTCGGTCCAAGAACAAATGTTGATCGACTAATTCAGCAACTAGTCGGTCACCAAATGAACATAGACCGACTAACAATAAACAGTAAGTATGGTGAAAATTTTGGCATGTACAGTAAACTAAACTAGTCTGTCTAAGAAGGAAAGTTGACCGACTAGTTCATCAACTAGTCGGTCGATCAATGAGCACAGACCGACTAATGATAAACAGTAGCTCAAGCTCAAATGTGCATGTACATGGAAAGCTCAACTAGTCGGTCACAGAAGCATCACTGACCGACTAGTTTACAAACTAGTCGGTCGGTGAGTCAACTTAGACCGACTAACTGTAAACAGTAAAGAGCTAAGAATTAACTGACTGAAACTAGTCGGTCCAAGAAGCTTGGCTGACCGACTAGATCACCATCTAGTCGGTCAGTTCTTCTTCTTGAACCAACTAACATGCACAAGAAGTCGCGAATCGAAGCGCGATGCTTCGGGAAGGATTGTATGGACTTCTACTAAGATCCTAGAGCTAAGATATGAGCGTTATGAAGAATTAAAACATAAGACCTACTCAAGGCTTAACATTCTACGAAAGAAGCTTAAAGACTATAAATTAAACTTGACGATACCGTCTTCAAAAGCTTCAATCGAATCTTCATGACTTCTAAATAGGTCCATAAGCTTCAACGAAGCTTTAGGCATACGATCACGTGCTTTGAGAAGTCTTGAGACGTCGTAATTGATATTCATGTGAATTTGGCGACGATCTCCATAACTGCGCTCAAAAAGTGTTAGTTCATATTATATTTATGTTTGTTCATCATCCAAAACCAAATCCGGGGAGTCCAATATCCAACATTCTCCCCCGTTTTGGTGATGACAAACCAACATAAATAATAATCAAAAATAATAATTCAAATGAAATTTACTTACTCCCCCTGCATTGATGACACGTTAATTCCAATTTAAACAAAAATAATACGCATCAAGCAGACGAGTGAAGTATATTAACTGAGAATCGATTATTGAATTATTGAAATACCAAACGTAGGTTATTGAAATATCGGATGTGAAAATCCATTTATATATCTTAACTCCCCCTGAATCTTACACATCAAGTTAGATTCTTGGAGAATTGCTTTAAATTTTCATTTGGCACATCGTTATTATTATATCTCTCCCCCTTTGGCATAAGCAAAAAGAGCAGGAGGATAACAACGACAACAACAATGGCCTCAAATTAAAAACACGGGAGTCGTAGAATGCGACGAAGGTTCAAGTGACACCAAAGAGAAAAATACGAGTAGAATCAAGGCGTGTCAATGATACCAAAGTCGAAAAATCGTAAAACGAAATCATCAAAACTCAAATCAATTTAGCGGATTGAGTTATGGAATATACTCTCCAATATCAACATTTCTTGGTTAATTTAGTGCATGGAAAACAATTCTATGTTTCCATAGAAGAAATTTCTATTAAACCAAGTTAATGTCGTCGAGCGACGAAATCAAACATCAGAGACATAAAAATTATAAATTGCACAATAGAATGAGATGTCAACTGTGATGTGTGTATATATATATAATGTATGAAGCAGAGTACATCACCGACATACAAAACATCGATCGACTGATCGGTGCAAAAAAATACATCATCATATGACAAGATATCGGAGTGTCAACAAAAATATACCATCATCAAAAATATCAAAAAGACATCAAAATGACCCAAACTACATAGCCACCCTCACTATCCTACCCAACATCTCTCACAACTAGATATATCATCCAATGAGTATCAGGAGAGGCCTCGGAGAAACTCAAGAGGCAGCGGGAGGATCAGAAGCAACTGCAGGCTCAGCAGGAGCAGAGGAGGTGACTGGATCAGCAGGAACGTCCGAAAGATCAGCAGGAGCGACGGCAGAAGTGGCAACCTCTGAAGCAGCAACCGTAGTGGCCTCGGGAGCACTAGTCGGAGTATCCACCACAGGAGTGGCGGCAACAAGTGTGCTCTCGGGGGCACCAGCAGACGAAGCAGCAACAGCATCACCGGAAGTGGTAGCACCAGCAACAGCAATACCAGCAGAAGTGCCCTCGGGGGCACGAGTCGAAGCATGACAAAGCTCCTCAACATCCTCCTCAGCCATCTCATCTAACTCCTCATCCTCAGACACAGAAGGAGGAAGCTCAACACCCATCAGACGAGCCATACGGCAAACTACCTCCTCGGTACGAGCCAAGCGAGACTCGTGACGACGAAGTAACCGTACGACATCATCCAGGGTGGCAGAGGGAGCACCAGAGGCACTGGCAGAGGCAGGGGCAGACGCTGAAGGTGTCGTCCTCTGAACATGACGAAGCGCCGCAAGAGATTTCTTGACGGCCGTCGCGTTCAGGGGAGGACCAAGGGGACGCTCATCGTCACGAGGCAACGTGACACGAAAGTGACGAAACACGAGGGTCAACAAGCAAGGAAATGTGATATGAGCCGATTTAGAGGACTTGCGAATACACTCGAAAGAATCAATCTTATCGAGTATAATGCGAGCCCAATTAATCGAGCTCCCCATAAAGATAGCATAGATAAGCTTCAGAAAGGGCTGGGACGGTAAAGATGAGGAGCCGTACTTGGGAAGCAAGCACGACTTCAGAATCAAGTTTAGTACCCATGCATTTGGCTTGAAATATTTAGATGGCACGCCAATCATGGCAGGAGGGATCTGATGGAAAATCTCAGAGAGGACGGTCTGATCTAAGGAAGAAATATCGTCAACAGAGATATCAGAGGGGAGGAGGCCAGACGAAGAGATACCTAAAATCTCTCCTAAGATTTCCGCTGTGAGGACTATAGGGGTCCCCAAAACGGTCGTCTCAACAGAGTGGGTCTCATCGTACTGACCCCGAATCCTATTCGCATAGAAAAGCTTTACAAATCTAGGGTAGGGGTGAGGATTCGCCTTCGGGTCATATTGAAGGTAATCGAGGAGACCCGACGACGAGAGAAGATCAGCTAACCCTAGGAAGTCGCTAAACTGGACGAAATGCTCCAGAAGCAGCGGGCAATGTTCGATACGGTTGTACGCCGCGAGACACATAGGGTCGTCGCGACACAACAAAATATCGACACCGCCCACCGGCATCGGAGCCTTTCCCTTAGGCTTACGGGTAGACGTACGAGGGTGGGTGCTAGACTCGGGATGGATAGGAGGAGTGGGTTCCCTATGAGTCTCGGTCTCGGGGTTATACTCCGTATCGGAATCGGTAGGAGTATGGAATGAAGAATGAGAGGCAAGAACTTTGGTCTTGGTCTTGGGCTTAGGCTTGGTCTTGGGTTGACCTCTAGGCTTTGCGGTCGTCGTCCTCTTCTTCTTGAGAGGAGGCGAAGACGACGAAGGTTGGGTGGTCTTGGCTCGACGTTTCGGAGGGGTTGGATGCTCGGGATCCGAAGGGTTTTGATCTACGGTCATCGGCGAGGGGCTAGACGGAGTGATCGGAATACGTGTTCGGGCCATAATCTCGGCACAACACGACACAAGAGATCGAATCAAAAGAACCCTAGCCGAAATGAGAATGAAACCCTAGAAACCCTAGAAGCCCTAGAAACCGAGCTAACCCTATAACTAGGAATGGAAACCTAACCCTAGAAAGAGAGGAGATCACCTAGAACGAGGGGCCGACGGAGGAGATCGACGGAGATGGCCGGAAAACGGCCGGAGGTCGATCGGAATACGAAGAGACAGCTAGGGGTCGGGGGTTTTGAGCTGAGGGAGAAAGGGGTTTTGATCGACTGGAATGAAAACAAACCGACTAAAGTGAGTTTAAGTCGGTCGAGATCGCAAATGACCAAACAGTCCCTGGCACAATTAGTCGGTCACAGTTCAAGCACTGACCGACTAGATCACGATCTAGTTGGTCGGTCAATGAGCTTGAACCGACTAGTTGCAAACAGTGGCTGAATCCAAGATTTACTGACAAGATTTAGTTGGTCTGCATTCATTTACTGACCGACTAGATCTCAATCTAGTCGGTCGGTCACTGAACATGAACCGACTAAAGAGTTAAAATGGAGAGGAAACTCAAAAAGCTTAAGTTAGTCGGTCTAAGTTCTTCTACTAACCGACTAGATGAGCATCTAGTCGGTTGGTGGTTGAACTGAAACCGACTAAAAGAGTCCAAAAAGTGATAATCAAGTTCTCTCCTCAATACGCTTGGAGGATATATCGCAAAACTCTCAATAATTATCTAAACTACCCCATTAAACATCGAAATCTTAAATACGACATTCAAAACATGAATTCGAGCACAAATTCAAACATATCACATAGAATCCCCAAAAAAATTTCAATAAATCTAGCATGAACGAAATATCGCGAAATCTAATAGCATGCAAGACAATTGAATGAAACATGAATCCTATATCTCGGATTCACCCATAATCCCCAATTCTCGACGTAACCGCACAAAGGAGTCCTCCTTTAGGGGTTTTGTGAAAATATCGGCGATTTGCTTTTGGGTTTCAACGTACACTAAAATGATGTCCTTTTTAGCAACATGATCATCTAAAAAGTGGTGTCGGACATCTATGTGTTTAGATCGGGAATGGTGCACCGGATTCTTTGAAAGACAAATAGCACTTTGGTTATCCACCATGATAGGGCTAGTATCACAATGAATACCAAAATCCTTCAGTGTGTGTCTCATCCAAAGAACCTGGGCACAAGCGGCACCAGCGGCAATATATTCCGCCTCGGTGGTTGAAAGTGATACGGAATTTTGCTTCTTGGAAAACCAAGAGACAAGAGAATTTCCTAGAAAATGGCAAGTGTCACTAGTAATTTTCCTGTCGGATTTGCATCTGACCGGCGCCCCGCTTGCGTCGCGGCGGCGCGGTGTCGTTTACCGCAAGTTTCACGGTTAGTGTAGGGTGCGGGAATATCGAACTCAGAGAGGCGAGGTTGTGCTTGGGTCAGGTAGGACCTAAATCACCCCGAGGGGCGAGCTAGCCCGAATCGATAGATGGTTGTCACAAAAGGAAGTAAAAGGGTATGAACAAAAAGAAAGTAAACCCGGGACTTTTGTTTCCAACCCGACGAGAGACTCTCGCCGATACGGCCTACGGGTATGGATAACGATCGGGATTAGGGTCTAATGGTGAGACGTTGCCTCTGAAAGTGGTACCGGCGTCCCATGGGCCCGATACTTCGGTCGGTGCCCAGGATGATACACCGGACTTCCCGGATTCGATCAGTGGGCACTCCCGTGTCCATTAACACTGATCGATCCCAGGAGCACTAAGCCCGCAACGATATCTCCCAACGTCTAATCCTGCCGCTCCCGCGTGCTTGGATTCGGCGTCTACGCTAAGGGCGTGAGCTATGGCTAGGGAGTCAACCGCCAAGTTTATTCCCCCTTGGCCCAACGGTCAAAGGCGGTCTTTTTCCCGCCAATGACAATGAAACACCCCGCGTAACCATTAGATTCCTACTCCGTATCGATTTCCTAACCCTATGGACGCATCGGGAATAGCCCCCGAAGGGGTTTCCACCAAAATCCCAGATTTGGGAACTACTCACAAAAATTCATGAAAAAGCGATCTAAATGAAATTTAACCGTTGAAATCATAATCGGACAATTGCAATGCGGAAGTAATGGAGTAATAAAGACAATACTAAAATTTTAGGAAGATCTGAAAACTTACAAAAGAGTAACAATTACAGCCGTCACAAGGAAATAAAACAGTAGAAAAAACAGCAACTCCCGTTTCTGGAACCCTAGGGGTTCTATTTATAGACCTAAGCATCAACCGATCGGTTGACAAGTCAACCGATCGGTTGATCCGTTACAGATAAATAACAGAAAACAGCGAGTTTTCACCCGATCACATTAACCGGACGCGTGAGTTCTTGAGTGACCGGTTGGATCTTGGAGCAGTCGTGTGAATCGGTCGGTTCGACGTCCGTGTCTTCAGCTACAGATGAACCGATCGGGTGAGAGTCACCCGATCGATTGGAATTCTGCTCGAAAAAACAGAGAACAACCGCCCGCAGAACCGGTCTGTGAACCGGTCGGGTGACTTCTTTGTGAGCTGCGGCAGAGACCGGGTGGTGCACGCGTGCATCAACCGATCGGTTGGAGATGGCCAACCGACCGGGTGAGGGGCTAAAAGATGAATTCTTTGGCGTTTGACCCCCTGGATCATGCGTGACTTCTCCCGTTGCTCCGGGGACTTGGGATATCATCGTTAAACATCCCCTACGTGGTCGAACCCCTGCAATCATGGATAAACAAAGAAAAGTGAAAGAAAACGGGAAAATATACGAAAACGAATAAGAGACGGCGAAAAAACACGGAGAAACACAAAAGAAAACGTGCGTGAATATATGAAATATAAACGCACGTCAAAATCCCCCAAGCTGAAATCTTCCTCGTCCTCGAGGAAGACGAGTGAGAGTAGGAGCTCGGAAGGGGAAAATAGAGAGGAAGAAAGAAAAAGAAAACTCTAAACCCTAGATCGTCCATCAGAGCCACCAAAATCAGAAACGACACACCAAGCAAGCTAACGCCAAATCACACCACTAAACCTAGGAAAGCGAGTCCAAATAAGTGTCGTGGGCCCACGCAGTGAAGCGCGAGTGAGCGTGGTCGTGTGCTAGCAAATTGTGATGCTTTCTACGATGTGCTATGAGGCTCGATATACTCAAATCCAAGATATGACCCAAAATATCGATCCGAATTGAATTAAGCGGCGAATATAAGTTCAAGCATGCATGAGAAGAGTTAGAATAGAAGCGTATCATGCATCGGGGACTCCACAACTAGGGTTAAGGAAATCACGCCACTATAGCCTAGATACTAGCTAAAAAGTTCCTAAGCCAAGTGTTTTCGATAACGACGGGGGTTGAGATGATGTGGAGAAGAACACTCGGTGCAAATTCTCGCCTTCCCTTTATTCTTGGCAAGTATGAAAAAAATATTCACACGAAATTTTTTTTTTGGGTTTTGGGCATTTGTATTTTTTTGGATTTTTGGGCTATACACAATTTTTATTTTCTTTTCTTTTTGGGTTTTTCTTTTCTTTTCTCCTTTTTTTTTGTATTTTTGGATTTTTGGCTATACACATGTGTACTCTCCCAAGTGGGAGAACGGTACACGACGAGGGGATTTGCACCAAGTAAAACAAAAAAGAAGTCGGAATCTAAACACTTGGGCAAAGGAAATATTCTCGCTAAATAGAGCATAGGCTAAATGGGTTATCCTAGTCCTTAGTTGTGGAATCCCGACGCATGCGAATTGAAGTATACGATATAAATATAGCATGCATATAGTGGAAACAAATACCGCATATTCAAATCGGAGCATGGTAATCTAGGGGTCATTCCTGGACAGGCATATAAAGTAAAATCACAAGGCAGAAGCACACCAAATGCTAGTCACGACACACGACTCACAAAAAGCTAAGTGGACCCGCGATGCGTGAAATGCAAGAGGACTCGAAATCCTAGGGTTAGTGAGTGTGATTGTCGATGCAATGCTAGGTGTGTGTGACTTTGTGGCGATTCATCATAGGATTCATCTCTAGGAGAAAGAGCTAAAAAAGAAGAAAAAAAAGAAAAAATAAAAACACGATGAAAACGACAAAAAAACAGAAAAAGAAGGACTAAAACGACACACACAGTGCGACTCCCCCAAGCTGAAGTTTGCATTGCCCTCAATGCAATATGAGTGAGTACGGGAGGGCAATGAAAATGGGGGGGGAAACGCACTGACACAAAAAGAAATGAAAACGAGGAAAACACATAGATAAAACTGAAAAAGAAAGAAAGATCAAAATCAAAATCAAACAATACGAAAAAATAAAAATAAAACCACACGACACGACACTCAAAAAATGAAAAACAAGCACACACAAAAAAAAAATGAGAAAAACAAACAAGACACAACAGCACGCCAAAGTGGACGTCCCCCAAGCTAGACTAGAAAGTGCTAGCAAAATGATGTGATCAATGAAATGCAGAGATGTGCAAGGGGGAGTCAAAAACAAAAGAGGTGAATCTAGAAAGCAACACGCAAATAGTCCCCTCCCTCCGACATAGACAAGGCAGGGCCCCGAAAAGACAGATGGGCACAAATATGGGGGGGGCAAAAGTGGGAGAGTAAAATTAAACAGGGGCACCATCCTCTGGGGTGGTGACGGGGGCCTGCGCTGTGGACCAGGGGTCGTGGGGGGTGGAATGTGGAGCTCGGAGACGTCAGGTGGGTCTTCGCGGATGTGGCGAATGAAGCTTTGAAGAAAGGGGAAGTCTCGGTCGACGGACTCCTCGGTTATCCGACCAACCTGCCCAGCTAGGAGGATCATGGCCATGAATCGTTCGGCTTGGTCTTGATCGGGGGCAGATGGGTTGGAGGTGGTGGGCTGAGCGGGGGGCTGTGCGCGACGAGCGTGACGGTTGGGCCTAGGGTTCGAAGAGCTGGCGTCGGTGGGTTTAACACGGTGGGGAGGGATTGTGCGGGTGTCTTGTGTGTGTGCGAGTATGTAAAAGTACAACGAATTCAACACAAACACAAAATACGACCAACAAGCAATTGGAATATTTGGGGTAAAATTAAAATTAAGCAAAGGAGCGAGTTTACCCAAATGAGATGAAGATAGTCGATCGTAGACGCCCCGATGCTACTCGATTGGAGCACGCTGTGAAGCCGCAGCGATCTCTTCAACAAGTTCCGATGTTGGGGAGAATGGGTGAAATTTAGGGTTTGTGTGGAGGGAGATGGCGGGGGAATGGAGAGAAATGATGGTGGACGGGTAGGGAGATGGCGGGGGAGGAAGATCGAGGTTTATCTTGGGGAAGAAAGTAGGAAGGCGCACGAGGGGAGTCGAAACGGCAGTGATTCGGGCGATCAGGCGAGGGTGGGAATGAACGGGTGTCGGGGGGGTTTATATAGGGTTTTAAGTTGAACCGATCGGGTGACTTGTCACCCGATCGGTTGACGGTTAGGTCGAAAATCTTGCCGAAGAAATGCTACAGGCGAACCGGTCGGTTGACTTTTCAACCGACCGGTTGGCCGCTCCATTCATTTTCCCGAGAGCTTAGGGCTGCTCACCCGGTCGCGTCAACCGATCGCGCTAGAACTCAACCGATCTGTTGACATTCCCCCAAAAATTTCCGAGAGTTCTCCCCAGCTCACCCGGTCTGCCACCCGGTCTCTTCATTACTCAACCGATCGGGTCATATGGCGACAGATCTCGGCATGTATTAGATACATCCCAACCGATCGGGTGAGTTGTCATCCGATCGGTTGGGGCTTGTTTCCTGCAAAAACCAATAGATTTGTTTAAGTCCCCGAATGGATGTTCTCGAGGATGATTTTATTTATAAAAATAGATAAAATAAATTAAAAAATAACGCTAAAAAGTGGGGAAAAAGTTTAGAACATGGGTTGCCTCCCATGAAGCGCACTTGTTTAACGTCGTTGGCTCGACGCCCGCAAGAGATGCTCATGGTGGCTATACGGGTGATGCCCAAAGTTCGGCATCTCTTCTTCATTGGAGCTGAAGGCACTTGGAGTAGTCAGCAGCTGGAAAAATACTTGCTCGACTACCCTCCCTTTGTTCTTGGTATCCGGGGGCTTTTCCTTGGTGTTGGCGCTTCCCGCCATCTTCTTCAGGATCCGGACCTCGTCTCTAGTGAGGTCCATGGGCTCTTTCCCCGTTCTCCTCAGAGGAGGAGCCTTGGGGAACCCGGGAGGGGTCGTTCTTACTGCACTCGGTTCTCCAGCAGCTTCTTTGTTCTCAGGGCCGTCTCCATCTTCTGAATCCCCCAAGTCATCGGGGGGGTTTCTTAAGAGAATCTCCCAGGAGCTCTCTCCAACAGCCTTTTCTTCTTCTATCTCCAGCAGATTACACCCAGGGTCGTCAGGTGGATCGGGGTACTTCATGGATAACCCCAGATCAAATTTGACTTTTTCTCCGCCGACGTTCAAAGAGAGTTTTCCGTTCTTCACATCTATTAGAACGCCAGCAGTGGCCATGAAAGGCCGTCCCAAGATAATGGGGGTGTGTGCGTCTTCAGGCATGTCCATGATTACAAAGTCCACGGGCACATGCACCCCTCTCACATTCACGGGGAGGTCATCCACAACTCCTACCGGATATTTGACCGACCGGTCAGCTAGTTGTAGGGTCATCCCGGTGGGCTCCAAATCACCCATCCCTATCCTTCTGTACATCGACAAGGGCATCAAACTAACACTCGCTCCGAGATCGACGAGTGCACGATGAATCTTCACTGCCCCGATCGTGCAAGGAATGGAAAAGCTCCCCTGGTCTTTAAGTTTCGGCGGATTTGCCCTCTGGATAAGAGCGCTACACTCCGCCGTCAACACTACTTTCTCTTTTCTAGACCCTCTCGTCACCAAATCTTTCAAGAATTTTGCATAGGAGGGGATTGTTTCGATTGCTTCTAGGAAGGGGATCTGCAAACTCAGGTCCTTGACCATGGCGAAGAACTTGCCATATTTCTCATCAATTTTTGCCTGAGCCGACCGTTGTGGAAATGGCACAATGGGTTTATACACTTTCGGGCTCTCTTCCTCCTTCTTCTCCTTCTCTTCTTCAGAGACTCCCTCCGGAGTCATTGGATTTGATGACGAAGCACCGACGTCGTTTGATTTTTCGATCGGTTTTTCAACGACCGATGGTGCTTTCGGGTTGCTAGGGGGCACTCTAGTAGGAATTTGTGTCCCGCTTCTCAGAACGATAGCGGACACATTTGCGTGCTCGTGCACGAGTGCCGATGTTTGGGTTGCTCCCCTCGGGTTCACCTCCGGTTGTGGCGGTAATTGGTTTTGTGACCGTGCAAGGTTCGCCACTTGTAACCCCAGCTAGGTTACTTGGTCCGTGAGGGTCCGCTGACCCATTTCCAGCTTTTGGTTGATCCTCTCCTGGTTGGTAATATATTGAGTCAAGAGAGACTCAACCGGAGAGACGGCCCTCTGTTGGCCATACTGCTGCTGCTGCTGGAACGGCTGCTGATTCTTGGGGGCGTAAGATTGTTGCTGAAATGGTTGCTGCTGTGGCCTAGCCGGCTGATAAGTTTGTTGCTGCGGCTGCTGAGGCGGTGAGGGCTGAAATGGTGGCCGGTAACTGAAGTTCGGGTGGTTCCGGTTGTTTGGAGAGTAAGCCGGGTTGGAATTTGTCCTTGGCAGATACGGCGCATTTCCCGTAGGGTTGTAAAATAGTGCGCTCGCCTGATCCAACGGTGGTGAGATGTCACCACCGTCGAATTCCCCAAAGAATTTGGACTCTACCACAGAAATTTGTTGTGTACCGGCCCCACCAGCTCCTACCATTAGTGCGGAGATCTGGGTCGAAAGCAAGTCAAACTTGCTTGAAAGTTTGTCGACGTCCTCGACTCTGTGTATACCCCCGGATCTTGGTGTGGCTCTCTCGTCACACCACCGCTCATTGTTGGATGCCATATTTTCCAGAATATGCCCGACATCTTCCTCGCTTCTAGACATGAAGGAACCCCCAGCCGCGGCGTCCATAGAAGACTTCAGGTCATCCCTCAACCCATTGTAGAACAGATTAATAATCTGCCACTTCGGAAGCTCATGGTGAGGGCATCTTCTTTGCATCTCTTTATATCTCGTCCAAGCTTCATGCAAGGACTCGTGGCTGGCCTGGGAGAAGGAGGAGATCTCACTCCTCAACTTCATGGTCTTCCCCGGAGGAAAGAACTTCGTCAGAAAAGCGTTGGAGAGCTTCTCCCAGGTGTTGAAAGTGTTGGGGTCCTTCCCCTTAGCCATTGCTTGGCTTTGTCTCGTAAAGAGAAGGGGAACAGCTTCAGACGGATAGCCTCTGTCGTGACACCATTAATCCGGAAGGTGTCACACTTCTCCAAGAAGGAGTCTAGGTGCTCGATCAGGCTCTCCATGGGTGCACCCGCAAACTGATCCTGCTGGATCCATGTCACTAGAGACGGCTTCAGCTCAAAGCTTTGGGCCGCAATAGCTGGAGATCGGATGGCGGAAGTTGACTCGATGGATGGCATCGAGTACTCCAACAGAGACTTATGAGGTGGGGTGTTCTCCTCCATAGATTCGGGATCTTCTCTTCTTCGCTTCTCGACGGCCAAACGCCTAAGGGTGGCGTTAATCTCTGGATCGAGGGGGATCAAGTCGTCAAGACTCCTTGAACTCCTGCGCATGAAAAACAACAAACACCCGTGAAGCGAAAAGTGGGAAAGAAACAGATAAAATAAGAAATAAAAATAAGAAAAATAAAAAAGAAAAAGGAGAATGCGAAAATTATCGCGAGGTATGGATGTGAGCTAGACACGAGGATTCAAGAGATCCTAAAATAACAAGCACGTTGCCTCCCCGGCAACGGCGCCATAAACTTGACCGGCGCCCCGCTTGCGTCACGGCGGCGCGGTGTCGTTTACCGCAAGTTTCACGGTTAGTGTTGGGTGCGGGAATATCGAACTCAGGGAGGCGAGGTTGTTCTTGGGTCAGGTAGGACCTAAATCACCCCGAGGGGCGAGCTAGCCCGAATCGGTAGATGGTTGTCACGAAAGGAAGTAAAAGGGTATGAACAAAAAGAAAGTAAACCCGAGACTTTGGTTTCCAACCCGACGAGAGACTCTCGCCGATACGGCCTACGGGTATGGATAGCGATCGGGATTAGGGTCTAATGGTGAGACGTTACCTCTGAAAGTGGTACCGGCATCCCATGGGCCCGATATTCCGGTCGGTGCCCAGGATGATACACCGGACTTCCCGGATTCGATCAGTGGGCACTCCCGTGTCCATTAACACTGATCGATCCCGGGAGCACTAAGCCCGCAACGATATCTCCCAACGTCTCATCCTGCCGCTCCCGCGTGCTAGGATTCGGCGTCTACGCTAAGGGCGTGAGCTATGGCTAGGGAGTCAACCGCCAAGTTTATTCCCCCTTGGCCCAACGGTCAAAGGCGGTCTTTTTCCCGCCAATGACAATGAAACACCCCGCGTAACCATTAGATTCCTACTCCCTATCGATTTCCTAACCCTATGGACGCATCGGGAAAAGCCCCCGAAGGGGTTTCCACCAAAATCCCAGATTTGGGAACTACTCAAAAAAATTCATGAAAAAGCGATCTAAATGAAATTTAACCGTTGAAATCATAATCGGACAATTGCAATGCGGAAGTAATGGAGTAATAAAGACAATACTAAAATTTTAGAAAGATCTGAAAACTTACAAAAGAGTAACAATTACAGCCGTCACAAGGAA
Organism: Scilla litardierei; assembly: GCA_030789695.1. Lineage (NCBI taxonomy): Eukaryota > Viridiplantae > Streptophyta > Magnoliopsida > Asparagales > Asparagaceae > Scilla > Scilla litardierei. The sequence goes on along the minus strand of JAULAV010003049.1, from coordinate 1,857 downwards.
ATAAAACAGTCGAAAAAACAGCAACTCCCGTTTCTGGAACCCTAGGGGTTCTATTTATAGACCTAAGCATCAACCGATCGGTTGACAAGTCAACCGATCGGTTGATCCGTTACAGATAAATAACAGAAAACAACGAGTTTTCACCCGATCACATGAACCGGTCGGGTGAGTTCTTGAGTGACCGGTTGGATCTTGGAGCAGTCGGGTGAATCGGTCGGTTCGACGTCCGTGTCTTCAGCTCTTCTTCTTCAGCTACAGATGAACCGATCGGGTGAGAGTCACCCGATCGGTTGGAATTCTGCTCGAAAAAACAGAGAACAGCCGCCCGCAGAACCGGTCTGTGAACCGATCGGGTGACTTCTTTGTGAGCTGCGGCAGAGACCGGGTGGTGCACGCGTGCATCACCCGATCGGTTGGAGATGGCCAACCGACCGGGTGAGGGGCTGAAAGATGAATTCTTTGGCGTTTGACCCCCTGGATCACGCGTGACTTCTCCCGTTGCTCTGGGGACTTGGGATATCATCGTTAAACGTCCCCTACGTGGTCGAACCCCTGCAATCATGGATAAACAAAGAAAAGTGAAAGAAAACGGGAAAATATACAAAAATGAATAAGAGACGGCAGAAAAACACGGAGAAACACAAAAGAAAACGTGCGTGAATATATGAAATATAAACGCACGTCAGCATCCCGCATAATCGGCATCACTATATGAGACTAACTCATATGTGCTAGATTTCGGATAAAGTAATCCAAAATCTAAAGTGTAACTTAGATAGCGAAAAATACGTTTAACCGCTACTAAGTGAGACTCCTTAGGTTGAGACTGATAACGAGCACATATGCATACGGCAAACATAATGTCGGGCCTACTTGCGGTAAGATAAAGTAAACTGCCTATCATACCTCGATATAGACGAATGTCTACATCCTTACCGCACGTATCCTTGTCAAGATGCGTAGTCGTGCTCATTGGAGTCTTTTTCCCAGAAGCACTCTCCATTCCAAATCGCTTTAGCAACTCCACCGTATACTTCGTTTGGTGGATGAAGATTGCATCGTCCAATTGGCGAATTTGGAGACCTAAGAAATATTTGAGTTCACCCATGTGGCTCATCTCAAATTGTTCCTTCATAACATTAGAAAACTATTCGCAAAGAGCAAAGTTAGTAGCACCAAAAATGATATCATCAACATAAATTTGAACTAAAATTATATCATTATTCGAATGCTTAACAAAAAGTGTAGAATCGGCTTCTCCCATTTTAAAATTCAAATCCAAAAGAAAATTCTTTAGGCGATCATACCAAGCTCGAGGAGCTTGTCTCAAACCGTAAAGTGCTTTCTTTAGTTTAAAAACATGATTTGGAAATTTTTCATTTATGAAGCCCGGAGGTTGAGAAACGTAAACTTCCTCAACGACATCTCCGTTTAAAAATGCACTTTTAACATCCATTTGAAATAATTTAAAATCCTTATGGCATGCAAAAGACAATAATAATCTAATTGATTCTAATCTAGCTATCGGAGCGAAGGATTCTTCGAAATCAATACCTTCCTCTTGACGGTAGCCTTGAGCAACTAACCGAGCTTTGTTCCGGACGACGACTTGGTTTCCGTCGGTTTTGTTCTTGAAGATCCACTTTGTCCCTATGACGGTGTGGTTCTTCGATGGCAATGGAACAAGCTCCCAAACTTCATTTCTCTCGAATTGAATGAGCTCCTCCTCCATGGCTAAGATCCAAGCGCTATCTTCGCATGCTTCATTAACGTTCTTTGGCTCTATCGAGGAGGCAAATGCACAATGAGCGAAGTAGTTCACTTGCGATCTCGTCTTGACACTATCGTAGATATTGC
>JAULAV010003048.1:0-25002 GCA_030789695.1 Scilla litardierei | reverse complement strand
GTGTGTGAGAGAGGGGGTGTGGAAAGAGGGGGAACTAAGGTGACAATAGAGGGAAATTGATTTAGAAGATACGTAGGAGGAATCTTAGGGATATGATTAGGTTAGTTTAAAATTTGAATTTGAATTAGATTAAGGTTAATTACGGAAATAAAATGATTAGGGGATAGGTCATCCTACGGGTTCGGAAAAATTATCTGAAAATACCAGGACGATCGCAGCGACGAGAGGTTCAAGGATATGGGGTCTGGTCACGTGCTATTCCTACCGAATAAGATTATAAAATTAGAAACTGAGCGTTGAAGTCAAAAGACCAAAATGCCCTTCCATTCAAAGCTGTTCTTAGGGAGAACGTGGCGTGAAATGATGTTTCCAAAAATTACTATAAAAATCTATTCTTCCTTACGGTCACAATAACATATAACATCGCGTATTCCGGATAGAAGAAAGGACTAAGAAAAAAATATGCGTACAAAAGAGGAAAGTATGCGCAAAATACGAATGGTCGAAAAGCGGCCGTTACATTCTACCCAACTTAGAACTGATTCTGCCCTCAAAATCACTTATAATAATAATAATAATATCTATATGCGCTTATGCTTACAACTCCCAAATTCCACATAATGATCGTTAATACTATAACTTCAATCAGTGTTCCTCAAATAATTCATCATTACTCGTCTTTTTCACTGGATAATACTACAACTAGAATCACATCCTAGCACTTAACTATAAAATCCACACTACCGATTGCATTCATTAATCGTCTCGTCCCCAATATATTCTTCATCATATTAACTCATAAATTTATTCTCCATCATTAATGAACCATTAAACCACATTTTATCATTACCCTATCATCTAATTACCAAACTATATTAAATCCGTCTTCATAAGTATCCATTCATCTCAGCATGTCGTGTTACTTCCAATGTCTTCTTCACCCCAACTTAATAATCAAGTCTTGATGCTTTAAATGCTCTACTCATTTCATGATCACTCTAAATCATACTATACCTTCATAGCTAATCCTATCTACCACCCGTCCAAGTTTCAGATCTGATAAGTCCTCATCTCCCTGTGTATAATTTTATTCAACAAGAATTCTCCATTGAGTCCGTTACACATTGGTATTATAAAAAGTAAATAGATAAGTCTTGGACGCCTCATTCTTTTTCATCCGAAAGAAATCTAATCTAACTTCCTTGTGTTCAAAATCCACTAGTCACCACTACGTCACATCTCATCTCACACTATACCTACCCGCACACGTAAACCTATAGTGATAATGACCAGTTCTAATAATATAACAACAATGAAATTAACACTTCCTAATAGGGAAAGAAGAGAAAAGAATGTTTAAGCCCAATGACATATTTTAAAAACGTGCGGGAAAAACGTGTGGAGTTGTGGTATTGAATGGGGGAAGATAGGGGTTGTGATCTTTGTGGGCTAGTTTCAAAACATTAAAGATTTGATTTAATAAAACAAAAAGTTTTGATACAATCACATGCAGTAAAAAAGAGTTATACCATAATATGAAAGACTAAGTCTATGGTATTACATGCAACGACGCCATCCACGGCCGTCATGGTATATGCTCCATGAACAACAGCTCCTCTCTGAATAGGGGCAGGCGTCCTATTCTGCAATGGGGCTGGTGCTCCGCCCTCGGTATGGTGATAACTCGGACAATCTATAACGGCGTGTGTGGCAGCTCCACATGCCAGACACAAACCCAGCTTCTTACTGCAATAACTCGAATGATGCCCCGACTTGCCACAGAAATGACATTGATCCCTGGCCTGGCTCTGTGCAGGTGCTCCTGTCCTATTGACAAGCATCGATTGAACGGGTCCCACTGCAGGCCTAGCTGCTGGCCTGAACTGCTCCACTGGTCACTTCCCTCGCAGTGGCGATGGTGGTGCAGCCTGGGCAGCACGGGAAGCCCGATGTGCTTGCTCAACCAACTGATGCTGAACATCCAACATCTCTCTCATAACGTCCAGAAATTGGCGAAACTCGCCACCTTGTCCATCCATGGTCCCGTCAGCTGAAGGTCCAGCTTGGGCTTTGCGTCCTCCTACCATCCTATTGACAGGAAAACCCAATTTAGACTTGTACTGCATATAAATGAATGTGGTACTCTTATTGTTCCAAACTTTTTGCATGACCTGTATGGGCCACACTAAAACCTGTCACGCCCCGCTTCTCAAAATGGGTCCGAGGACAGGACGAAGGTCCGCATGGGCCGGGGCTGAGAAGCCCAGACCCAATAAGCGTCTGTAGGGATACTATGAAGTTACATGTTCTTGCATATAAAAGTTCTGAACAAAGAAATAAGAGTACATGAAGGAAACTGCATTCATTAATATAAAGAGATAATATCCAGCATGTACAAAGTCTAACAAGGATGCCAAACATGGGTACAACTGCAGAAAGGAAACTGATGGTGCAAAGCACCCAACCTAGGCAGAAAGTAAATCGGTGCTACGCACCAAAACTAAAAAGCAGTAAACCTCCAAAGGTTAGTAATGGTGAGAAACCTCTAAGTCTGATCCTCTTCAGGCACGTACTCGGGATCAACGTCTTCTGTCTCTAAGTCCTCGAGTAAAGCTGGCCCGTCCGTGTACTCTGTCTTGGTACCTGATGTACAACAGCCAAGAGAAAAGGAGTTGTACGTTAGGTAAAGTCTACAAGGAAAGGTTAGACTCTACTGCAAGTGTAAAGGAATTTTAGAGCGACATTTTTAAAGTTGATTTAAAATGAAATGATGCACAACATGACATGTATAAGTAAGAAAAGTAAAGAAGGTGCAGAAAGTAAACGTGTCAGGCAAAGCCATAGCGAAAGCTACCAAGACAAGACTGGACAAGGCTAGACAAGACTGTGTGACACAAGCGACTTGACACCAAGAGGGTTCATGCCTTCAGCTTAGAAAGTGGCCAAACTCACTAACCTGGTGACCGCTCAACCCTACCCCACCCCAAGACAAGACAAGATTGTATAGGACCACTCACTCTACTAGGTGAGTGCCTCTATCCCCACGATCTGCAGGGACACTCACTCTGCTAGGTGAGTGTCGAGCTTCTCGTAGGTGAATCTATACCACTGTATAGGACCACTGACTCTACTAGGTGAAACCTCTATCCCCACGGTCTGCAGGGACACTCACTCTGTTAGGTGAGTGCCGAGCTTCCCGTAGGTGTTCTGTAACAAAGATCACCCACTCTGTTAGGTGGGCGTCTTATTGCCTGCAGGCTGTGTAAGACATGACATGCAAGATGTTACATGACATGACAAGGGTTTAGTTGTTCTAGGATGTCCACATGCATACACACACAGGTAGTTCCTAACATGTTTGCAGTTTAATACCTAGACTTCGTTGTCAAGTCTAGGCTATCGTGAGGGGGTTCCAGACGTTATCATTTCACATCCGGTTCTCTTTGTTCAATAGGTTACAGTTCTAAGAAAGAAGTTGCCTAAACTTGGCTGTAACTACGCAAGTGGGGGCACTTGCCTATGGTGGCGAGTGACTCGTCGGTCTGGATCGTCTCGTCAAATTGGTGCGTTGGCGATGGTTCGTCTGAAACGAACCAACGACAGTGTCAGAACGCATTTTTCATCAATCCTATTATGGTTCGTTTCTAAATTCCACGGGGCTACCCTAATAGTTCGAAGTCACGATTTTTGATTTGATTCATTTTGCCTAATCGATGACTATCCTATGTGCACAGATAATCAAGTCGAGTTGAACAATGTTTTAAAGAGCGCAAAGTAAACTTTAGTTAATGTTGGCGATTTTAGATTAAGTTTTGGTTTGCTCCGATTTGGGTTCTTACTACGATTTAGGGGACCAACCTTTACGGCGTTTGAATGTAGATCGGACGTCAGGTCTGAACGGCGATAGATCCTCATCGTCAACGACATCTCGGCCACAGGTAGTGCAGCGGGACTGGAACGGACATCGAGTATGGCGTCGATATCTCTCCGGTTGCTGGTAGCACAACGAATCAACACGGTGGTGGCTACGACGTCGGGGAAAACATGCGAGATCTACGATGTGCGTGGACTCCCAGGAGCAAGGGGGCTGCTGGGGATTGGAGGAGCCCGAAGGGGTGTTGCTCGTCTGAGGGGTGGCTGCATATGGCTGCAAGCAGTGACGGCCGGCCGTTTAGAAGGCGAAAAGGACAGTTTTGCATACCGGGTCACTGTTTTGAGTTGCCACGAGGTTGTCACTGCCTGAAGGGGCAAGGAGACACTGTAGTAGGTAGAGGGGCCGAGGGGAGTCCGTTGGTGGCAGAGATGGTCGCCTGCGACGGCCGGAGGGTGGCGGCCGTGAGGGTTTTCCGGCGGGCAGCTGACGTCCCCCGGCTTTTGCTCGTCTGGATGCGTGCAATATATAATTGGGAGCATGGGATTTAAATATTTGTAACCGCAAGCGCACGGCGTCGTAGTGTGGCTTGGGGGTCGAAGTCAGGGAGGCATGGTAGCCCGAATCGGATTCATCCCAAGGGGGAGCTAGCCCGAATCGGATGATGGGTTGTCACAGAAAATAGAATGTGAGGGATAAACAATATAAAGGGAAAACCCGAGACTTCGGTTTCCACCCTATCATGCGATTCTCGCCGATACGGCCTACGGGTAGGATAACGATTGGAATTAGGGTCTAATTGTGAGACGTTGCCACTAAGAGTGGTACCAGCGTCCCATGGGCCCGATATTCCGGTCGGTGCCCATGATGATACGCCGGACTTTCCGGGTTCGGTCAGTAGGCACTTCCACGTCCATTAACACTGACCGACTCTAGGAGCACTAAGTTTGCAACGATAACTCCCAACGTCTCATCCTGCCGCTCCCGCACGCTAAGATTCGACGTCTACGCTAAGGGCGTGAGCTATGGCTAGGGAGTCAACCGCCAAGTTTATTCCCCCTTGGCCCAATGGTCAAAGGCGGTCTTTTTCCCGCCGATGACATTAAAACACCACGCGTAACCGGTAGATTCCTAATCCCTATCGATTTCCTAGTCCTATGGACGCATCGGGGAGGACCCACGAAGGGGTTTCCACCAAAATCCCAGATTTGGGAACTACTCACACATATTTACTAAAAAGCGATCTAAATCGAAATCGACCGTAAAAATCATGATCATGCGATTGAAAAGAAGTAAGAGCAACGCTAATAACACTATATTAAAGTTTAACAAAGATCGGAAAAATTACAAATATCTGAAAATTTACAGCCGTCAAGAGAGAGAAAAAATAGCAAAAAATAAAAACCCCCGTTTCTGGAAAACCTAGGGGTCCTATATATAGAATACGACATCACCCGATCGGTTGAAAAGTCAACCGATCGGGTGACCTTCTTCGTTTCTTCGGCAGTTCAGCGCGGGACTTCACCCAGTCACACGACACGGTCGGTTGAGGGTTGAAGCTGATCGGTTGGATCTTCGTGCCGTCCGGTGACCGATCGGTTGAGCTCTCCATGTCTTGGCTTCGGAGAATCGGCTACATGTGAACCGATCGGGTGAAGGTCACCTGATCGGTTGGCATTCAGCATAAAATTCCAGAGAGTTGGGGCATTTGAACCGGTCTCTGAACCGACCGGGTGACTTCTTGGCCGCTCCAGCTTGTGTCCGGGTGGTGCACGCGTGCATCACCCGATCGGTTGGAAGTGACCAACCGTTCGGGTGAGGGGCTGAAAGATGCGATCTTCGTCGTTTGACCCCCTTGGATCACGCGTAACTCCTCCCGTTGCTCCGGGGACTCATAATATCGTCGTTTTATGTCCCCGACGCCGGTAAACTCCTGCAAATATACAAAAACACGGAAAAGTGAAAGAAAACAAGAAAACACGAGAAAACGAATACAAGACGGCGGTAAATAGCGGAAAAACACGGAAGAAAACGTGCGTGAATATATGAAATATAAACGCACGTCAAAATCCCCCAAGCTGAACCCTTCCTCGTCCTCGAGGAAGACGAGTGAGAGTAGGAGCTCGAAGGGAGAAAATAGAGAGAAAGAGAGAAAAAGAGAACTATATATCCTAGATCGCTCGTCAGGGCCAACAAAGCCAAAAACGACACACCAAGCAAGCAAACGCCAAATCACATCACTAAACCAAGGAATACGAGTCTAGACAAGTGTCGTGGGCCCGTGCGGTGAAGCGCGAGTGAGTGTGGTCGTGTGCTAGCAATCGATGTCACTATCTACGATGTGCAATAAAGCTCGATATACACAAATCCAAGAAATGACCCAACTATCGATTCGATTCGAATAAAGCGGTGAATATATAGCTCAAGCATTCATGAAAATAGAGCAAGAATCGAAACATATCATGCGTCAGGGACTCCACAACTAGGGTCAAGGAAATCACCACACTATAGCCTAGATAATAGCTAAAAAGTTCCTAAGCCAAGTGTTTTCGAAAACGATGGGGGTTGAGATGATGTGGAGTAGAACACTCAGTGCAAATTCTCGCCTTCCCTTTATTCTCGGTAAGTAGGAAAATATTCAAACTCATATATTTTTTTGGGTTTTGGGTATTTGTATTTTTTTGGCTTTTTGGCTGTACAATTTTTTTCTTTTCTTTTCTTTTTGGGTTTTTCTTTTCTTTTCTCCTTTTTTTGGATCTTTGGGTTTTTTGGCTATACACATGTGTACTCTCCCAAGTGGGAGAACGGTACATGACGAGGGGATTTGCACCAAGTAAAACAAAAAAGAAATCGGAATCTAAACACTTGGGCAAAGGAAACTATTCTCGCTAATTAGAGCATGGGCTAAATGGGTTATCCTAGTCCTTAATTGTGGAATCCCGACACATGCGAAATGAAGTATACGATATATATATATATAGCATGTAGAAGTAGACAGGAGAAACAAATACCGCATATTCAAATCGAAGCATGATAATCTAGGGGTCATTCCTGGATAGGTATATAAAACACAATCACAAAGTAGAAGCACGCCCAACTGCTATGCACGACGCACGACTCACAAAAAGCTAAGTGGACCCACGATGCATGAAATGCAAGAGGACTCGATATCCTAGAGTTAGTGAATGTGATTATCGATGCCATGCTAGGTGTGTGTGATTTTGTGGCAATTCATCATAGGGTTCATCTCTAGGAGAAAGAGATAAAAAGAAGAAAAGAAAAAGAAAAAGAAAAAGACGGAGAAAAATGACTCAAATAACGAAGAAAAAGAGACAAATGACACACGAAGTGCGACTCCCCCAAGCTGAAATTTGCATTGCCCTCAATGCAATAGAATTAGATACGGGAGGGCAATAAATAAGAGGGGAATACGCACAGACACGAAAAGACACGAAAGGCAAGAAAATCACACAAACGAAACTGAAAAGAAGAATAAAGATAAAAATCACACCACACGACATATAAACAGAAAATAAAATAAAGAAAAATAAAAAAGGAAAATCATACGACACGACAAATAAACAAACACACAAAGAAAAACGAAACACGACAGCACATCCAAAAAATTTGACTTCCCCCAGGCTAGACATGACAATGCTAGCAAGATGATGTGATCGTGAAAATGCAGAGATATGCAAGGGGGAGGTCAGAAAACAAAATGAAATCAAAAAGCAAGAGATGGGGAGTCCTTGCCCTCCTCGGAAGAGGGTGTGGATGGGTGGTCAGGGGAGGCGGGGGGTGTGCGGAGAAGTGGGGAAAGAGGTGGAGGAATAGGTGCAGTGGGGGTGTGAATGATGGGTAGAGTGTCGGTGGAGGTGAGTGGTGGTGGAAGTACGACGATCGAGGCAGTGGTAGAAGAGATAGAAATGGGGAGAGAAAACATGATGGTGACGGTAGTGGGTTGTGGTGGGAGAGATCTGGAGTGCACCTGCAATTTCTTGCGGTACACATATGCAGTGACGGTGGAGGAGGGAGGAGGTGGTGTGGGGGCGACAAAAGTGGTCGTGAGAGGAGAAGTGGATACGGGGATGGGAATAGATGTGGGAGGGTGAGATGATCGCCTAGGTGGGGGTGAAGGAGGTGGGGATGGGTGGGATGATAGAGGGGAAGAATGTGATGGGGGAGGAGACGATCGTCGAGGGGGTGAAGGTGGTGGTGAGGGGTGTGGTGTGGGTGGTGGTGGTCCGTGGACGTGAGTGAGAAGGCGGAGGATGGCGGCCACATTCCTCTCAAGTGTGAGGAAACGTGGGTGTGTGAGAAAGGAGGACGGTGATGGGTCCGAGGGGACAGATGATGTGGCAAGAGCACAGAGAGTAGCGATCTCAGCCTCGAGAGCAAGACGAGCTGAGGCCTGGCGGCGACCAAAAGAAGCGGACTGACGTGAAGCGGAAGTGGTGCCGGAAAGTGATATGGAAGTAGTGCCGGCGGCAGTAGTCATGCCGGCACTGGACACAAGGCCGGAGATGGCCGCAGAAAGATCCTCAGTAGTGATAGGGCCAGGAGCACGGGTGGTGTGACTCGGGCCAGCCCCGATGTCTCCCCGGGACGCTGGGATATCCTGCTCGCCTAAGCGGGCGGCAGGGGAAGGTGGTCTGTGTGCGTCCTGGGGAAAGAAAGGAAGGATCAACCCCGCTAGAAAATCGGGATTGGGCGGAAAAGTCCAATCTCCCACTAATTCAATAGTCATGCGAGCGGGGTTGGGGAGAATGGTGTAGGGGGCTGGGGGTGGCCGTAGTTGAAATTGAAACGATGATCAGGGCGGGGCTTAATCATATGAATATGCCGCAGGACATCAAGATCTAGATGTGAGGGTCCTACGGCAACGGGAAGACCTCGGGGGATGGGGATATTAAATTGGGGAAAAGAAGCAATGATAGTGATTATTCCCCCACAACAGAGCTTGCCCTTACCGGCCCGGCTAATCTCGAGGAGCTTGTAAACAAGCCAGTCGCCGGCATGGATGGGGATAGTAGGGGATCTAAAGCTAATCCCATCATCGTCTCGAACGAAAGGGAAAGTCATGGCCCATAGAATGAAAAGATCAGGGATGGTCAAGGTGCCTGACTCATCCCTGTGGAAAAATGCAGAGGATATGATCCGATGGGCCAGACGGAATATAGGATGGATGATTGAGGAGGCCTTGACCTTACCTCGTGGATAGCGAGGGAATAGGGTGAGGCGGAACCAAAACTGATCGACGTCGAATTCCGGTGGGTATCCGTAGCGTCGGATAGCGTCGTCCCTAAGAATAGGGAAACCAAATATATCATTGATCGTGTTTAGGTTGGTGCAGATGGTTTTGTTATGAACCCGGAAAATGACGGTCGACCCCGACTCACAGACAAGTGTGGATAGAAATTCTAGTGTGAGGGACGGGTAAGACACAGCATGAGCGTTTAGGAAGGCCAACCAACCTAAGTTTGCGAAGAGGGACTCGACCTCAGTGAATACACCGAGATCGATAAGCGATTGGGTGTGGGCAAACTTGGTCGATAGATGCCCCCGAGCATCAAGTCTATGGTAGAAGTCTTTGTGTTCTTTGTTCCGAAATTGATACACATGCGGGCCCAACAATGGGTCCGGAGGGGGGATAACAAGTGGGGGAGGGGCTAGTGATAGTGCACGTGGTGTATTGGGAGGAGGACGTGTTTGTTTGCGTCTCTTTCGCGACGGTTTCTCCTCACGCGTGATACTCCTCCCCTTATCACGATCCCGGGCCATAGTGGGTGTGTGAGTGTGATGCAAATGAGTGTAGAATATGATAAAAGCACGCACACACAAACAATCAAGTAAGTAGAAATTATAGGGTAAAAGTAAAATCTGAGGAGTGGAGCGAAGTTACCCAGCAGAGATTGGAGTTCCTTGCTTGAAGTTGACCCCAACACCGTGCAATCGGACAGAGTGTGGAGCCGCGGCACTTCTCATCAGTGAAAAATCCAAAAATGGGGTGATTAGGGCTTGAGAAAGCGAAATGGGGGAGAGAGAGAGAGAGAGAGAGAGAGAGAGAGAGAGAGAGAGAGAGAGATAGAGAGAGAGAGAGAGGGAGAGGGAGAGAAAACGATGGAGATATGGAAGGGGTAGGTGGAGACAGAGGCTAGAGGGGAAGTGGAGGTCGTAGGAGAAGTTTTTCGGTCGTTGGGAGAGCGGGGGAGACGAAACGACGGCGAATTCTCCGAGATCGGGGGAGAAAACGAATGGGTGGGGGGGTTTATTTATAGGGTTTAAGTCGAACCGATCGGGTGAGTTGTCACCCGATCAGTTGACTATTAGGTCGAGATTTTCAGCTGAAGAGACGCTACAAGCGAACTGGTCGGTTGATAACTCACCCGATCGATTGGCCGCTCCACAAATTTTCCCGAGAGTTTGGTGTTGTTCACCCGGTCAATCAACCGGTCATGCTTCTCATCACCTGATAAGTTGACAAAGTATGAAAATTTGACGAGACTTCAGCCCCAGTTCACCCGGCCTGCCAACCGGTCTCACATGCCTTCACCCGATCGGTTGACCAATTCCGCAAAATTCCCGAGACTTCTGCGCAGATCACACGGTCTGTCACCCGGTCTCGGCTGGCTTCACCCGATCGGTTCGTTGAGTGACTGATACGGCCAGCAGCTGATACATCCCAACCGATCGGGTGAGTTATCAACCGATCGGTTAGGGCCTTGTTTTCTGCAAAAGTGCACAAATGGCCTAAGTCCCTCAACCGAAGTTCCTGCGGCTGGATTTATTTATTAAAATAGATAGAATAAAGTTAAAAATATTTCTAAAAATTGGAAACAAAGGTTTATAGCATGGGTTGCCTCCCATGAAGCGCTTTTGTTTAACGTCGTTAGCTCGACGCCCATTGATGATGTTCAAGGTGGGCGATACGGGTGATGCCAAAAGTCTGGCATCGCTTCAGCTTCTCCCTTCGTTGTAGTCGGTGGCGACATGAAAACTTGTTTGATGACTCTCCCTTTGTTGACGGGGTCCGGGGGCTTCTCCTTCATATTGGCGTCCACCGCCACTCGTTTAAGGACCCGGATCTCATCCCCGATGAGCCCCATGGGCTCTTTCCCTTTTCTCCTCATAGGAGGATCTTTTGGGAATCCGGGAGGGATCACATGTCAGGCGACCGCCTTATCAGCAACTTCTTCCTTTGGTGAGCCAACTTGCTCTCCAAGATCTCCCAAGCTATCGTGGGATTTCTTGAAAGAATCTCCCAGGAGCTTGCCTCCACAGCTCTCTCTTCTTCCAACACCAGCACATTGCATCTTTGATCGTTCGGGGGATCAGGGTGCTTCATTGACAACCCCAAGTCAAATTCGACATTTTCTTGGCCGACGTTGAGGGAAAGCTTCCCATTCTTCAAGTCTATTAGCACACCGGCGGTTGCCATAAAGGGCCGTCCAAGGATAATAGGGGTGTGCTTATCTTCCGTCATGTCCATCACCACAAAATCCACCGGCACTTGCACTCCACTCACATCAACTGGGAGGTCATCTACTACTCCCACCAGGTACTTCACCGAACGGTCAGCAAGCTGTAATGTTATGCCGGTGGGCTCCCAGTCTCCCATATCTATTCTCCTGTATAGCGATAGGGGCATTAAGCTGACGCTCGCTCCTAGATCGACGAGCGCCCTCTGGATTCGCACTTCCCCAATTGAACAAGGGATGGATAAACTTCCTGGGTCCTTAAGCTTGGGCAGATTTGCACGCTGAATGAAGGCGCCGCACTCCGCCGTTAATACGACCTTATCCTTTCTGGATCCTCTTGTCACCAAGTCCTTTAGAAATTTGGCGTAGGAGGGAATCGTCTCAATAGCTTCGAGGAATGGGATTTGTAAGCTCAGATCTTTGACCATGGCAAAGAATTTGCCATACTTCTCGTCTATTTTGGCTTGGGCAAGCCGTTGTGGAAAAGGCACAACGGGCTTGAACACTCTGAGGCTCCCTTCATCAGTTTTCTTTTTCTCCTCTTCATGGACTCCCTCCGGAGTCGTTTGCCTTGGCGACGAAGAACCGTCGTCATTTAATTTTTCAATTGGTCGTTCTATGACCAACGGTGCTTCCGGTTCCTTGGGGGACACTCTTGTGGGGATTTGCGTTCCTCTCCTCAAGACGATAGCAGACACGTTCGCATGCTCATGCGTGAGCGCCAAGGTCTGATTCACCCCCCTCGGGTTCACTTCAGGCTGTGGCGGTAATAGATTCTACGGCCTCTGAAGGTTCGCCACTTGTAACCCCAGCTGGGTCACCTGATCAGTTAGAACTCTCTGTCCCATCTCCAGCTTCAGATTTATCTTCTCCTGGTTGGCAATGTATTGAGTCAAGAGGGACTCAACCGGAGAGATGGCCCTCTGCTGGCCATATTGTTGCTGGATGGGCTGCTGATTCCTTGGGGCATATTGCTAATATTGTTGTGGAGGCTGCTGCTGCTAAAACTGCTGCTGCTGAGGCCTAGCCGGCTGATATATCTGCTGTTGTTGCTGCTGAGTCGGCTGTTGATATGGCGTCCGGTAGCTAAGGTTGGGATGATTCCGGAAGTTAGGAGAGTAGGTCAGGTTGGAGCTAGTCCGTGATGGATACGGTGCATTTCCCGTATGATTGTAGAATAGTGCGCTAGCTTGGTCCAATGGTGGTGAGATGTCACCACCATCGAAGTCCCACATGACTTCCGTTTCCACCGCGACAATATGTTGCGTATCGACGCCACCGGCTCCTACCATCAATGCAGAGATCTGGGTCGACAGCAAGTTAAACTTGCTGGATAATTTGTCGACAGCCTCGACCCTGTGGATGCCCCTAGACCTAGGTGTGGCTCTCTCGTCACACCACCGCTCATTGTTGGATGCCACATTTTCTAGAATGTTCCCGGCATCTTCCTCACTTCTTGACATAAAGGACCCTCCAACTGCGGCGTCCATGGAAGATTTCAAATCGTCCCTCAACCCATTATAGAATAGATTTATGATCTGCCACTTGGGGAGCTCATGGTGGGGACATCTCCACTGCATTTCTTTGTATCTGGTCCAGGCTTCATGCAGAGACTCGTGGCTGGCTTGGGAGAAGGAGGAGATCTCACTCCTCAGCTTCATGGTCTTCCCAGAGGAAAGAACTTCGTCAGAAAAGCGTTTGAAAGCTTCTCCCAAGTTTTGAACGTATTTAGGTCCTTCCCCCTAAGCCACAGCTTGGCCTTATCTCGCAGAGAGAAGGGGAATAGCTTCAGACTGATCGCCTCAGTTGTGACACCGTTTATCCAGAAGGTGTCACATTTCTCCAAGAAGGAGTCCAAATGTACGATGTGGCTCTCCATGGGTGCACCCGAAAATTGATTTTGCTGGATCCACGTCACCAAAGACGGCTTTAGCTCGAAGCTTTGCACCGCAATAGCATGAGGGCGGATGGCAGAGGTGGACTCGATAGATGGCATCGAGTACTCCAGCAGGGACTTGTGAGGTGGGGTGTTCTCCCCCATGGTTTCAGGATCCTCTCTTCTTCGCTTCTCCGCGGCCAAACGCCTTAGGGTGGCATTTATTTCCGGATCAACGGGAATCAAGTCGTCGAGACTTCTTGAACTCCTGCGCATGAAAAACAACAAACACCCGTGAAGCGAAAAGTGGGAAAGAAACAGATAAGATAAAAAATAAAAATAAAAATAAGAAAATAAAAAGGAAAAAAAGAATGCGAAAATTATCGCGAGATAGAGATGTGAGCTAGACTCAAGGGTTCATGAAATCCTGAAATAACAAGCACGTTGCCTCCCCGGCAACGGCGCCATAAAGCTTGACATCCCCTGGCTATTGCTCGTCTGGATGCATGCAATATATAATTGGGGACATGAGATTTAAATATTTGTAACCGCAAGCGCACGGTGTCGTAGTGTGGCTTGGGGGTCGAACTCAGGGAGGCGTGGTTGTGCTTGTGTCAAGAAGGATCGGATTCACCCCATGGGCGAGCTAACCCGTATCGGATGATGGGTTGTCACAGAAAATAGAATGCAAGGGATAAACAATATAAAGGGAAAACACGGGAATTCGGTTTCCACCCTATCGTGCAATTCTCGCCGATACAGCCTACAGGTAGGATAATGATCGAAATTAGGGTCTAATGGTGAGACGTTGCCTCTAAGAGTGGTACCAGTGTCCCATGGGCCCGATATTCCAGTCGGTGCCCAGGATGATACGCCAGACTTTCCAGGTTCGGTCAGTGGGCACTCACGTGTCCATTAACACTGACCGACTCCGGGAGCACTAAGTTTGCAACGATAACTCCCAACGTCTCATCCTGATGCTTCCGCGCGCTAGGATTCGACGTCTACGCTAAGGGCGTGAGCTATGGCTAGGGAATCAACCGCCAAGTTTATTCCCTCTTGGTCCAGCGGTCAAAGGCGGTCTTTTTCCTACCGATGACAATAAAATAACCCGCGTAACCAGTAGATTCCTAATCCCTATCGATTTCCTAGTCCTATGGACACATCGGGGAGGACCCACGAAGGGGTTTCCACCAAAATCCCAGATTTGGGAACTACTCACACATATTTACTAAAAAGCGATCTAAATCTAAATCGACCGTAAAAATCATGATCAGGCGATTGAAAAGTAGTACGAGCAACGCTAATAACACTATATTAAAGTTTAACAAAGATCGGAAAACTTACAAATATCTGAAAAATTACAGCCGTCAAGAGAGAGAAAAAATAGCAAAAAAGAAAAACCCCCATTTCTGGAAAACCTAGGGGTCCTATATATAGAATACGATATCACCCGATCGGTTAAAAAGTCAACCGATCGGGTGACCTTCTTCGTTTCTTCGGCAGTTCAGCGCGGGACTTCACCCGGTCACACGACACAGTCAGTTGAGGGTTGAAGCTGATCGGTTGGATCTTCGTGCCGTCGGGTGAGCCGGTCGGTTAAGCTCTCCGTGTCTTGGCTTCGGACAATCGGCTACAGGTGAACCGATCGGGTGAAGGGCACCCGATCGGTTGGCATTCAGCATCAAATTCCAGAGAGTTGGGGCGTTTGAACCGGTCTCTGAACCGACCGGGTGACTTCTTGGCCGTTCCAGCTTGCGTCCGGGTGGTTCATGCGTACATCACCCGATCGGTTGGAAGTGACCAACCGGTCGGGTGAGGGGCTGAAAGATGCGATCTTCATCGTTTGACCCCCTTGGATCATGCGTGACTCCTCCCGTTGCTCCAGGGACTCATAATATCGTCGTTTTATGTCCCATACGTCAATAAACTCCTGCAAATATACAAAAACACGAAAAAGTGAAAGAAAACAAGAAAACACGAGAAAACAAATACAAGACGGCGGTAAATAGCGGAAAAACACGGAAGAAAATGTGCGTGAATATATGAAATATAAACGCACGTCAACGGCAGTCTGGGTTGTGCGAGTTTTTGAGGGAGAGAGAGAGAGAGAGGAGGAGGAAGGAGAGAAGAGAGAGGGGGTTCCCGGAGCAATGGGGGTTGGTCGGAGGTATCGCCGGCCGGCGAGGATGAAGGCGCAAGGAAGGGAAATAGGTGGCAGCTGGGTGCTTGCGTGAGCCTCTACGGTTTGTTGCGGGTTATGTTTTAAAATGCTAAGTTTGCTAATTGGTGTATAAAAGGGGTGTATTTAAGTGTTGGGGGAGAGAGTGTGTAAGAGAGGGGGTGTGCAAAGAGGGGAAACTAAGGTGACAATAGATGGAAATTGATTTGGAGTATACGTAAGTGGAATCTTAGGGCTATGATTAGGTTAGTTTAAAATTTGAATTTGAATTAGATTAAGGTTAATTAAGGAAATAAAATGATTAGGAGATAGGTCGTCCTACGGGTATCAGAAAAATTATCTGAAAATACCGGGATGATTGCTGCAAAGAGAGGTTCGAGGATATGGGGTCTAGTCGCGTGCTATTCCTACCGAATAAGATTATAAAATTAGGAACTGAGCGTTGAAGTCAAAAGACCAAAACGCCCTTCCATTAAAGCTGTTCTTAGGGAGAACGAGGAGTGAAATGACGTTCCCAAAAATTACTATAAAAATCAATTCTTCCTTACGGTCACAACGACATATAACATCGCGTATTCTGGATAGAAGAAAGGACAAAGAAAAAAATATGCGTACAAAAGAGGAAAGTACGCGCAAAATACGAACGGTCGGAAAGCGGCCGTTACACTCTCCCCGAACATGCACTTAGTTGGGTTGAGTCTAATGTTGTGTCTCTGCAGCCGCTCGAAAGTCTCCCAGATGTCCACGATGTGGTCGGCTGGATCTCTCGACTTGACCAACATATCGTCCACGTAGACTTCAAGGTTCCTTCATATCTGGAAATTAAACACCTTGTTGACCATCCTTTGGTAGGTAGCCCGAGCGTTCTTCAGGCCGAAGGGCATCTTCTTGTAGCTGAAGGTCCCTCGGTCAGTGGTAAAGGACATCTTCTCTTCGTCCTGTGGGTCCATTTGGACCTGATTGTACCCGGAGTAGGCGTCCATGAAGCAAAGCATCTCGTAGCCAGATACGTTGTCCATGAGATGGTCAATGCGGGGTAGTGGGTAGCTTTCTTTGGGACATGCCTTATTGAGATTGCTGAAGTCCACACACATCCGTCATTTACCGCTGGACTTCTTCACCATCACGACGTTGGCCAGCCACTTCGGGTACCAGACCTCTCGGATGAATCCTGTGTCAAGCAGGCGCTCCACTTCTTCGGACGCAGCCCTCCTCTTTTTGCCACCTACGTTTCTCTTCTTCTGCCTGACCAGTTTAAAATTAGGGTCGGCATTTAGCTGGTGGTTGATCACTTGGGGGTCCACGCCTGGCATATCGTCGGGTGACCAGGCGAAGACGTCCAGGTTGGACTCCAAGCACCCGATTAATTCACCTCTCAGGATCGGGTCAAGTCCGGTTCCGATGGAGATGAATCTTCCGTCAACGTCCGTGACAGGAATGAGTTCCGGTTCTTCCCCAGGAGTGGGCCTCGTGCTGTATCTCTGGTCGAGCAGGTCCATCGGGTTATTGTGCTCCTCGGTGCATTCCGCGCCGGCCAGCTGGTCGCAGATCATCAGTTTCGCTGGGTTGCCTCTGACCTGCACGATCCCTCCTAGGGTCTGGAACCTGACTACCCGATGGAGGGTCGAGACCATAGCTCCAGCCGCGTTAAGGAGAGGGAGACCGATGATCCCATTATATGCCAACCCAATCCTCAGCGCCATGAACTCTATCATCAAAGTAGCCGAGTTGGGCGGCTCCCCGAGCGTAACAGGGAGGCGGATCACCCCCACAATGGCATGGAGTGGCCCGTGAACCCTCTCACGGGCCCAAAACATGGCTCCAGGTCTTCGGCCCATAGCCCCATCCTGTCAAGAGTTGACATGAAGAGGATGTCGCATGAGCTACCAGTGTCGAAGAGTAGACATCTGACAATGGTAGTATCGATAACGGCAGAGACAACTAGTACTTCGTCGTGTGAAGGCTTTGCCATCTCTGCATCCTCCCCAGAGAAGTAAAGGGGCGGGCGAGAGTTTCTGGCTTCCCCGGCATTTGCCCCCGCAGGTCCTGCCCGGGGCTCGCCCAGCCCCTCAGCACATGGTGTGCGTCGAGTAGTTAAGGTTTGTCACAGCCGATCGCAGAACGGCCCCGGTACTGATATCTCCACCGTAGCTCTTCTACATCGAGGGTGACGTGGCCGTGTCATCTCTAGTGCGGTTGCTTAACGTGGGTGTTTGCTTGTTCCCACAGACAGTGCCTGATGTTTACGGGTTTTTTCTCACCGTTGAATCGTTGACCAGAGGACGGGAGGTCAACATGGTCAAGGGGACACGTGGGACCCCCAGGATTGGTTGGATGCGTGATTACCCGATGTAGGACACATGGATCCTCGCGTCGACTTGTCAAAGGGTAACCTCCGTGAAGCGGGGACCTCCTTGTGGTGGGGGCGAGCAGGCTTGTTGCTGGGGACACTCGGCTTCGGTTAGAGGGGCACAGAGGAGTAGCCTCGGTGCCGCTGGATTTGCTTGACCTGGACAGATGAAGAAGCTCATCAGGGAGGCCAGACCTTAGTTCCGGCCAAGTCCCCTCCGAATCCTAAGTCAGAACGGATTTGAAAGATACTCGATGGGACCAGTATGGCTCACAGGGTGTCCGATACGCGAGTCCTCGGACCGAGTTATGGGAAGGAAAGTAAAGTGGAAAATGAGGTCATATGTGTGGAAGACCTATCTGTATCGGTATCCAGGGAGATCTCCCTTTCTCTATCGCCCCTCGTATCCCTTTATAGGAATCATCCCACATTCGCTCCCCCTCAACGTCCCCTTCCTCCGCCCCCATGATCCGCCTCTTTGAAGGCGCCTTCATGCGTCATGAAGGATGGGTAATGGGGTCCCTTAATGGTGATTAAGGGGGCATGCTTCGAGGGGATCAGTTAGCTCCCGATGTTGCCGGCTGATGGGGCGTCTACTTTGGTCATGGCCGACCCGAGTCTAGGTCCTCGTGGGGGCCTCGATGTTCGACCCGATCTCCTTCTGGGCTGCCTGCTTACAATGTGGGCTTGGGCCGTTCGATCTTGGACCATCACAATATGGTCGTATCAATGAGAATCGGTTGTGATAGACATCAAATGTAGCACAGCAATTGAATGCTAGGAAATCTGAGAGGGTTGAAATAATCTAACATGAATTATGATTTTCCATGTTATGTTTGGTGATTCTACGAAGTAGGATGTAATGACTTGTGAGCTTTTGCTATTCAGAACTTTAACTATGACTTTCTGTGGTGGGAGTATATCTACAATGACTATTTAATGAGTATTTGGATAGTTTGATTCTGGGCTTAGTGGTAATTGGGTTTGTTGATGTCTAGGATCTCGTGAATCCGTGAGTCCACTAATGAGGCAAGTATACACACAACAGGGAGGCCGAAAAGGATGGGTTCGTCGAGCTGAGTTAGGGATCCTTCGGTGATGTCTGTAATGGATAGAGAATGTGTCAGAGGAACCGGAGGGGTGGTGTCCCTCTGCTTCACATCCGATGCTTACGTTAGAGTAAAGCAGAGGAAGGAGAGAGCGTCAGCTGAGTGTTGCTACCGCTTGATTTGTTGAGATACTTAGAGATATGAAATTCGAAATGGGAATTCGAGATGTGATTTCAGAGATACCTCATGAAGGGATCTATAGCGCTCTGTTCTATTTGTATGGGTGGAGAGTGATTATGCCATGTTAGATGCCCCCCCAACTCTTCTTTGTAACCGATCTGTCAACTATGATCGAGATCAAGGGAATCTTAGCCGTCAGCCATAAATGTGCTCCCTTGATAAAGCAGCTTGTTTGGCACACCAGTCAGAACTACTCCTCCCGCAAGTTGGTGGCACGCCACTTTAGTAAAACGGGACATTCGTCGTCTAATGAGACTGCCATTACACGTGTACTGGGCGGACCCACTGATAACATGTTGGAGAGAAATACGGCCCATCGGCTTGAGATTACTTTGTTGTGGTCGAGCAGGCCGATCTTGCCAAGCGGGTGAGTGCCTAGGCCATAGAGCCGAAGGGGCCAACCCCGAATAGGTCGTCCTTGTAAAGGGCCACCGTTGGAGTGCCGACCAGATGGAGGTCGTGTAGAAACTGATAAGATCCAGAACACAGCTACGAACACCATAATAGAACAGATCTAGATCTAAAAGACATGCTTGAATCAAATAGATAATGTAGCGGAAGCATACTTGAACCTATAGCCACAATCTGAAAGAGATCCTGACGATGTAGCGGCGGTCTTCCTGATCCACACAAATCAACCGTTAGAGAAATCCTTTGGCTTTCTCCTGGTTTCTCTTCTAGCGACGAGATGTAGAAAAAACGGCTACTTTGTTCGTGTGTTCCAGGGATCACGACCACTGAATATATTTAGGCTAGTCTCCTTAGCCCTGTGGTTTTTAATTTAGCCCATCAATGAATTGAAGCCCACTTGTCAATACACATAAAGGCTCACACTCTATTTAATGACTCATTTAAGCCCACTTAACTGAAATAATTAGATCACTTATATTGGGCTTTATTAATGACAGTGTAGCATACATATAATTACTAGTCATAACCCGTGCCCGTAGGGCACGGTGAAGGTCGTCTCCCGAGTGCGAAACCGAGGAGGACAATCAGTGCACGGGTGAAATGGTGACATGATAATCATCTCCCAAATGCATTTTTATTCCTCCAATTAAGACATTTTTTTTCAAATGGGAGATCATTATTTTTGGCATTCAGAAAGGTAGCTTGTTATCTTTCCTATGCAACCATATCAAAGAAAATCTAACCTTAGGGAATTGTGTTGCTATCTGTATGTTTCCGCCCAACGTTTACTGTAAACTACCATTAAAACAGGATTGGAAAGAAATTATATCAATTAAGCGTGTGTCCTCTTAATTGAGCGATATCAAATTGTGGCATGTTTGGCATCAATTAGAATTAGAATAATGTGAAATCCCCACGCACAACTCAATTAAAAAAATTGAGCGATATCCCC
Organism: Scilla litardierei; assembly: GCA_030789695.1. Lineage (NCBI taxonomy): Eukaryota > Viridiplantae > Streptophyta > Magnoliopsida > Asparagales > Asparagaceae > Scilla > Scilla litardierei. Next base: position 4,593 of record JAULAV010003048.1, on the reverse strand, counting down.
ACTCACAACTCCCAATTAGAATTGGAAAGAATTGTGTCCTCTTTGGCATCAAGCTTGTTGAATTATCTTTGTTCTTGGTTGCATGTCTAATCTAGATATAAGTGTGAGCAGTCTGTCACAATCTTTATCAATTAAAAATAACCTCCATCAAGAAGTTTTTTGTCGCATTTTTATGTTTAGTTGACATGAAATGGAAATTTTTTATGTTTAGTTGATTTTAATCCCTTTGGAACAGTTCACTTTGGAACAAAATCAGTTGGAACTCAATCAGTTAAATGAAAAGTGCCCTTTGGAACTCAATCGTCAAAAATTTGAAACTCAATCTGCCTATTGAAACTCAATTTGTCGAAGTCTGTGTACTTTAGATCGGGTAACCCATGCACAGTCATAATGCTAATGATAATGGTAAGCTGCTAATCCTAAACAGTTTATTATAATGATAATGATAATGATAATGCTAAACTGTTTAACAAATTAGACCGTGTTCACCTGGGCTAATCCTAAAAAACTAATTGGATCGTGTTCATTTGCACGGTCCTAAACGAATAATGCTAAACTGGTTATCAAAGGGCACTTTTCATTAGCATTATTAAATGAGGACCATGCAAATCAACACAGTGAATAATTCAATGAGGACCATCATAAATGATTCAAATAATTAAATTAATGCTGAGGAACCATCATAAATAAAGTGCTTATTAAATTAATTAATGTTGAACTGGTGCTTATTAAATTAATGCTAAACTGGTAAAAAGTTTCAAATAATTCATTGGCACGGTCCTAAATAAGGTCAGTAACTTTAAGAATGAAATTAACTGGGGAACTACTGGGGAACTACATAAAAATGACATTTCCTCTACCCAAAAAATGTAGAGTAATTCACCTAAACATACAAATGCCAAAAAATGAAACCCAAACACTCAAAAGGTCAGTTACTTAAAGAAAGCGTTGATTTCGAACATGAAAAACAAATGCAAAACATTGATTTCAAATGTCAAAAATTAACCAAAAATGTCAAAAATTAACCGAAACCCTAGGGATCAGAAATTAATGAATGAAATTGAGAGAGAGAGAGAGAGACAGAGAGGAGAGTACCCGAGGACGTCTTGAATCGAGGACGTCGCAGATGAGTTACGTTTGTGGGATGAAGGTTGAAGGATGTAGAGAACAATTTGTTAGTGGGAATTGAAGACAACAGGTTGTTGTTGGGAAATGTTGAGAACTTGTAAATGAGGGCACGGGAATTGAAGACAACATGTTTTTATTTTTTAGAACCGTTCCTTTTCAAAACAGTCGTAGGATCCAAAGTTAGAACCGTTTTTTTTTTCAAAACTCAGTTTTAAATAATTGTGTGTGAGTAGATTATCCTAGTCATAATTTTGGAGACACGTAGGACAAAACTGCCATATAGGACAAAGGTCATGCATTATATAATTGATATCACTCAAAATCTCATCTCTTGTCCAATTTCTCTTATCCAATTTCACTTGATAACATCCATCTTTTGTATATAGATATCTCTTATCCAATTTCTCTTGTCCAATATCTCTTATCCAATTTCTCTTGATAACATCCCTCTTTTATAATATAGATATCTCTTATCCAATTTCTATTGTCCAATATCTCTTATCCATTTTCTCTTGATAACATCCCTCTTTTATAATATAGATATCTCTTATCCAATTTCTCTTGTCCAATATCTCTTATCCAATTTCTCTTGATAACATCCCTCTTTTATAATATAGATATCTCTTATCCAATTTCTCTTGTCCAATATCTCTGATCCAATTTCTCTTGATAACATCCCTCTTTTATAATATAGATATCTCTTGTCCAATTTCTCTTGTCCAATATCTCCGATCCAATTTCTCTTGATAACATCCCTCTTTTATAATATAGATATCTCTTATCCAATTTCTCTTGTCCAATATCTCTTATCCAATTTCTCTTGATAACATCTATCTTTTATAATATAGATATCTCTTATCCAATTTCTCTTGTCCAATATCTCTTATCCAATTTCTCTTGATAACATCCCTCTTTTATAATATAGATATCTCTTATCCAATTTCTCTTGTCCAATATCTCTTATCCAATTTCTCTTGATAACATCCCTCTTTTATAATATAGATATCTCTTATCCAATTTCTCATGTCCAATATCTCTTATCCAATTTCTCTTGATAACATCCCTCTTTTATAATATAGATATCTCTTAACCAATTTCTCTTGTCCAATATCTCTTATCCAATTTCTCTTGATAACATCCCTCTTTTATAATATAGATATCTCTTATCCAATTTCTCTTGTCCAATATCTCTTATCCAATTTCTCTTGATAACATCCCTCTTTTATAATATAGATATCTCTTATCCAATTTCTCTTGTCCAATATCTCTTATCCAATTTCTCTTGATAACATCCCTCTTTTATAATATAGATTTTCGCATATAATCCCAATACTGGATTAAGATCCAACTATGTTGGATAAGTTCCAACAATCTCCCACTTGGGCTATATGCTAAACTTTATAATTATATTTCATTATTCATACCAAACCGAATAAGATCTTAACTTACTGTCATTATTGTAATGTGTCTAAACCAATCCGATCCATCAATTAGATTTGCACAGATCAAAGAGATCTGCGTCACATTGATCGCAGCTCAACCCGTCAGTGGTCACTGTGCTAATATAAAGGAACAACATGGGTTAATGATGTGGATATGTAGCATAGGAATTACATGTAATGCAATCTAACATGTCTATTTCCAACTGATCCTCCCTAATCTTAGTGAGATCATAAACATACCAAAATCGAAGTGAAGCCGAACTGAACCAAAACTTTATTTCTGATCAGAAAATAACCTTAAGCTTAAGCTGAAGACTTGATTTTCTTATCGTATGAGTACCCAAAAGGACAAACTCCCACAAAACTGAATATTCTTAAAGAAATGACATCCATATGAGTGGCATGCTCATAAAACCTTTTGGATAACATTTCCTTAGTATAACGGATCCGTAATTATATGGTGTGTTCCGATGTGCTCATTAGACAATTATACACTCCGAATTATTAATCAACAATTTAGGAACTTGGTCTCTGAATGTCTAAACTTTGTCGAGTTCCTGTTGTTGCTGGAATATAATACTGCAGATTTATTGTCACAAAACAAACTGTGTGGTCTTTTAATACCTTTCCTAATTTACAGCATAGTGATAAAATTTGCAGATATATTTTATGATTTGGATGTCACCTAATATGACATGAAATCTAAAGCCATGTCAGAAGAGACTATATATAAGGGACTATTTAGATCTCTTCTAGTAGATGGCGACTAACATAGATTTCATACATTCTTTGCATCCAAAAAATGATCAAAGTCAGTATACCAAACTGATCACAAACTTTTCTCATTACTGATCATTGAACATGTAACCCCTTTTTGTTCTCTATAAATACCGTAAGACCCATTTGGCTGCTATCAAATGGTCTACTCATGAACTTAAGAGTCTGCGCCTAACATACCTGTAATATATGCAATAACCAAATGCATATAAGCCCGAGCATACTTTAGCCTCCCAATTAATGCGATTTAAGGAATCTTCTGAAGATTATTCTTGGGGCACTTGTTGAGACTAAACTTATCACCCATAGAATTTAATAAACATTACAACATATATATTATAGAAATTACATACTCCCATAGAACTTAAGATATATCACATCATCAAACATCATCTCAAAACCAAACGAGGTGATTACTTAATGAAATTTAATAGATCATTAACGATATTAAAATGCTCCACTAATGCTATTATAAACCTTACAGAGTCTTTCATGAGAACTGAATAGAAAGTCTCTTTATAATTGATGCATTCTTTTCTGTATTAAGTCCTTTGTGATACGATTTAAATCTTTTCTTATTACCCTTTTGAATTCCTTTTGATTATAAAAATCCATTTACAATCATAGGTTTCAAACCTTATGGCAATGAGATAAGATTTCAAGTATCCTTCAAAGACTTTCTTAATTAATACATTAATCCATTTTAGAGATTTAGAACTTCTATGACTTGATGTAAGTCGAACTTCTATCATTCTAATTTCAACCATATGTTCTTGAGAATTACAATGCAATATCTTAACACTGTACTTCTCATCTCTTTAATGGATTTCCTGAATGGTAATTAGTGCTTTGAGGTGCTAGAGTTTGTCCTTATGAACAATTTACCGAATAGGAGGAATTGCAACATTATCTTGAATTTATTGTGTCTTGAACAATGTCATGAATAATATCCTAAGCAAAGCCAACAACACATGTGGGAATATAATCCTCTTCAAGAATATTGTCTCAAACTAAATTTTCCCTCAAACTCAACATCCTCTAATAGGTGTGCATTTCCTAATTCGTAAACAACTTAATAATGGGATTATGTAAAATCATATAATATATCACCTTTTAAACTATTCGACAAAACTAGAAAATCATTAGCTCTACGTCTAGTTTCTTTATTAGTCTTATAAATACTTACCTTAGTTGGACATCTTCAAACATGCGACTGATTTAAGTTCATTTATTGAAACTTTATCAA
>JAULAV010003047.1:0-25000 GCA_030789695.1 Scilla litardierei | reverse complement strand
TCTGGTACGAAGGGATTCTATGGTCATTAGCTCAAAAGTGTAATGATCAAGAAAATGATAGAAGTCAGGGGTTTTAATTACTGGGCCGACTAAAGATTAGGAGTAACTTAGCACTAAGACTTTCTAATGAACTAGACTGTAATAGAGATCTCAGGGAAGGGTCCTTAGAGGATCAAGATTACGTTATGTTGGGCCCGAAATTTTACGGAATCAAGCGAACGACTAAAGGAAAAACTTTAAGAATCTAATATGGTCAGAGCCGGGTGAGAGGCTACTAAGGTATTCTAAGATGAGTACGACTAAATCTTAACGAAGATGCCTGAATATCAACATAGGACGTCTATCTAAGTCTTCTTACCATCTAAGACAAGGAAAACGTTCAGATCAGACTCATATTTTTATGAATCGAATGTTTCGAATGATTCAATGGATGCTTTATTATTATCGTTGTTTCGAAATTTTGCAAGTGCAACGACGTGCATGGGTCACCACAAAAACCTGTCACATCCCGCTTTCCAAGTATAGAAGGCGAGACGTAAAGTGGTCCGCTCATACTTGAAGCTGTAAAGCTACAGTCTGATAAGCGTCTGTGTGTTCATCCATTCGCTGGTTCTTGCATTGCAATGAAACAACAACAATAATAATAATTGAAAGCAGTTAAAGATTAACCAACATTCAACAACATCCATTTTATTATTCCAAACATCCACAGATATAATCATAAAATAAAGGTACAAGAGTCTGAAAATGAAAGGCCCCAAGCATGGCTGAAACTAAAAAAATAAAGAAGGTGTTACGCACCGAACAACCTAATAGCAGCTACTAAAAAACAACAACAACTAAGAGAAAGTCACCAGCTGAAACTAGGACAGATCTCTGGTATCGTCAAACTGAACGTCAGCAACAAGTCGTCCTCAGCAACTAACTCAGGCTCAAACCTAACATACGACACCCAAAGAGAAAAGGGCGCATGTCAGCAAAAATCTCCAAAAAGGGAAGGGAGACTTTTGTGCAAGGAAACATAAAATCAAAAGAGTACAACTAGCAGTTCTAAAATAATGATGATGATATGGCATGAAATTTTAATGAATGTTGCAGTTTAAACATAAACATGATATGACACGTCGTAGCAAAAGCTAATAAACAATATTTCATTAAAAGCGGTAAAACATGAGTTCGCGTCGTGCACAAGGTTTACGTCTTACAGCTGAAGTTGCTGATCGGGCACACTTCTACGCTGAGTGACCGCTTAACCCTACCCATCCACGTGTGTATAAACCGACGCCCATCTTCTGGATCACGAGCCGGGAAGTGTTTATGGCATAGGGTTGACCTAGCCTCAATACATGATGTAGGGTCAAAATCCTACTCGCCACAGCTTACATTTCAATAGTAGCGTGTGCTACACAATCACGACCAAACATTCAATGCATGATATGACATGATATGCAACATGATAAAAGTTATTGAATTGCGTATAGTTATATCAAAATAAACGTGACAAGTGATATGCATGAATCATAGCATGGGAAGGGTGTCGGATATAGCTTCGTTGTCAAGGTAGATCAAGTATGGTGTCGGATCTAGCTTCGTTGTCAAGCTAGATCAAATATGGGCGTCTGGGTGACTATCATTTCATCGCCTAGTCTCTTTTACACAAATATTCAGAATAGCCTAAAACATGGCTTTAACAATATTCTGAGCAAGTTTCACTTGCCTGAAACGTTGTCCGTAATCCTCAGTTCAACGGTCCAGAATCTCTTATGTGCTCAAATCATCAATCCCTAATCACCAACCTACAGTCCCATATTAATTAATCTTCAATTAGTTATTTAACAAAGGCAAGGAAATTACGATTTTTATCTTGTTAAACATACGGGTGCGGGTTCCTACGGTTCAGCTATACCTTAACACGACGTGAGAGCTACACTGACGTCGGATAGCGATGTCAAGGGTTGGATTCCGATAATGTGCAAGGTACGGAGAAAACTAGAGACAACTGTAGAATGACGCATAAACGACAGCGAGCAAGGGAAGTTGTGGCCTGCTACTGTTGTGCACTGATCCGGGGGTTGATAGGGGTGCGGCCTGGAGAGATGGTCGCTGGTCGGAGCAAGGGAAAACTGTGCGAAAACAGGGGATAGGGAGATCGGCACATTTTTTAGAGGAGAGGGGCTGTTTTAGGGGTTTCGGCCAAGGGGGTTACGGCCAAGGGAAGATGGGATGCGGCCTAGGGCTGACAGCAGGTAGGGGGCCGGCTGTGGAGGGTGGTGCGACCGTGCAGTAGGATGAGGAGTAGCTGGCCATGGGTCCTTGAGGGGCAGCGGCATTTTTGATGTGGAGGGGGCAGTTTTGGGCTTAGGGAGGAGCAGTTCGGCTGGTAGGGGCTATTTTTGTGTATGTGGGGGGTGGCGCGAGGCTAGGGGAGGAGGAGGAGCAGTTGGCCGGCAATGGGGGTCGACCGGAGTGGCCGGCCGTGGGGTAGGAGGGGTCTCAAAGGCTGTTGTGTGGCAGTTGGGTTCGACAGTTTTCTTAGGGGAGCTCTGGCGGTTTTTGGGTGGTTCGGGGTGGTTGCCGCGTGGAGGAGATGGGGTTGCCGGAGCTATGATGGCCGGCGGTAGGGGCTAGCAAGGGGAGAGAGGGAGGTCGGCTCAAGGAGATGGTTAAGGTGGCAGCTGCGTTTTGTGACATAGGGTTTGGGTTTGCGTGAGTTTAGTTGATGGGAGAGGGTTTTGCTAAATGGGTTGGAAAATGGTGTAGATTTTAGGTGATTGGAGAGAGAGTGTATGAGGGGAGAGGGTGCAACTAGTGTGATCTATAGCTAGGTAAATCACATGAGATACGTAAGATAACCTATAGATTTGATTAGGTTTTAATTTAATTCGGGTTAAGTCCATTCGAATTAGAGGTTGAAAGATAATTAGGTCGATAGGTCGGTCTAATGGTGTCCGATAATTATAAGAAAAATACCGAAACGACCGTGTCGACAAGAGGGTCGAGACTAAGATGATCAGTCATGTGCTAGGCTAACGGAAAATGGAAATAAAATAAAAAGATCAAACGTCGAAGTCTAAAGTTACGACACCCTTTCAAACAAAGATGTTTTGTGGAAGAATGAGCTGTGAAATAACGTTCACGAAAAATGCCACGAATTAGTACTCTCTCAATGGGTCACAATGACATATAACTTCGCGCGTTCGGGATACGAGAGGTGGTCACAAAAATACGCGTACGAACAAGAAGGTACGCGCACGAAGAACACACGATCGAAAAGCGATCGTGACAGGTATGAAGGATCATCTTGTTATATATCGAAATATATATATACATACTTATGCCAGGAATTTAGAATTTAATTGATTTTACCACAATTCACACAAAATTTATCCTTGAGGAGAAATATACATTAAAGCCTCTTATTTCCTTCTTCAATCCAATTTAAATTCAATATTAGGCAACCAATCATACTACGTATGTCCATAACCTTTTACATATCGAAATAACAATAATATTTACATTAGAGCCCATTTTTGGTGGGATTTCGTATTAGTTAGAATTATTTCGAAACGTATAAACAAACATGCCTAAAAGAATTCAAATTAAATGACTAACATTTAATACACAAAATAAAACGTACGAGGAAACATATATAAGATGACCATTTATTTCCTCTTATTATTTGTGCATTAATATAACCAAATATGGCTCAGAAAGAGTTTTAAATAGCCCTAAAATAGGATTCAAAATGTCCAAATAACTCAAAATAAGCCTAAATTGTGCAAATAGCAAAAAGGAGGCCCAAAACATGTCAACCAATATACTAAATTTTGTTTAAACCATTTTTTTTTGAAAAACCTGATTGGGCCTGATTTGGGCCAAGGCCTGCTAGTGTTTCAGAAACCCTAGCAGGAGGAAACATTAGGGGGGCCACCGCCCCCTCCCTCAGTGTCGGGCGCCAGCCGCGGCCAGCGCCAAATCTGCTCTCCGACGGGGGCAGCAGGGCGCTGCCCCTTAGATCTGTAGCAGGCGCATGCGACGCCTGCTTTCTCTTGACGAGGGGGCAGTGAAGCCGCCACCTTTTTGACCTGCGGCATGCGCTATCACGCCTACTTTCCCAAAGGGGGCGACGGAGCTGCCCCTCTGCCCTTCCGATTGGGGGCGACAGGGCGCTGCCCCTCTGCTATTCTGACTGGGGGCGGCAGGGCACCGCCCCCTCTGACCTTTTGACTGGGGGCGGCAGGGTGTCGCCCCCTCTGAGCTGCAGTAGGCACCGGCATCTGCTGGCGCCTGTTCCCCTAACAGGGCAGCAGAACCGCCCCCTTGATCTGCGTCGGGCGGTGGCCGGTGGGCCGCCCCCGATCTAGGGTTTGAAATTTTTTTTAAACAAGAAAAATATAGATAAAACCCCCACAAAATTCCAGATCTAAATATTCAAAAGCAAGCAGACAATTGAATCCGAAAATATGATCAAATATAGATTAAAAATCATATTTTTATCAGATATCTGCGTTAACTAAAGATTATCTCAAAGATCTACAACATGCAGGCTCTGATACCACTTGTAGAAACTGATCAGATCCAGAACACAGCTACGAACATCATCATAGAACAAATCTAGATCTAAAAGAAATGCTTGAATCAAAGAGATAACGTAGCGGAAGCGTACCTGAATCCATAGTCACAATCTGAAAGAGATCCTGACGATGTAGCGGACAATCATCCAGATCCACACGAATCAACCTTTGGAGACATCCTTTGGCTTTCCCCCGGTTTCTCTTCTAGCAACGGGATGTAGAAAAGACGGATACTTATTCGTGTGTTCTGGGGATCACAACCACTGAATATATATATATGTTAGTCTCTGTAGCCCTATGGTTTTCAATTCAGCCCATGAATGAATTGAAGCTCACATGTCTCTACACATAAAGTCCCACACCCTACTTAATGACTCATTTAAGCCCACTTAACTGAAATAATTACATCACTTATATTGTGCTTTATTAATGACATTGTAGCATACATATAATTATTTTCGCATACAAGCCCAATATTGGATTAAGATCCAACTATGTTGGATAAGTTCCAACAGGACGTCCCTAAGTTGGAGTGTTATCGGGGGTTGGTTGGGCTAACCCCTCAAGCTAAAGGCCATGTGATCTTCAATGACACAGTTGGTTTCGATGGGTACCATCTATCCAGCTCAACCGAGCCCCACTGCTGATGGGTCCAGCTGAAGCATATGTTTTAACAATTGTTCTCATACTTTAGTTACCTTTGCATTTTATTGTTCCGTTGATTGTTTGAAACTTGGACGTATATGTTTTCACAAGAACACTATATGTTCTATCCTTAGATCCAAAGGCCATCAACATCAATAAATACCATTTGGATTACAATTGTTTGTGTTTAGCGTGAACGGTAAGGAGATATCCATATGAGACTACGAGTTTTTTAATGAGATCCGATTCAGATGATACATTCTCGAGAATGGTCTGATGTTAGAGAATGATCTCATTCATTTATACACTTGTTGTACATTCCCTCCATAAAGTATAACTTGCCACATGTGAAGGAGATTCTGTGTCGTAAAAGTAAATGAGATAGATCTCACATAACATATATTATATGATACTCATATGTCAAATTCCGAGCGAGAACATTTAACTATTTATATGTAAAGACCCAAGCGGCAACATCCCAAAAAGCTATATAATTGGTTCCATCTTAATATTTCTCTTGCCCAAAAAAATTACTTAGCAATATATTTTGTATATCTACCCAATTTTTTTTAGAATGATCTATTCTTGCGTTTATTAAAATTCTTACAATGCAAAGCCCCACTTATCTTATATATGTGATACATGACCATTCATCAACTCTTTTGTTAAGCTTGGGTAGAAAATTAGTTATAGGTTGTAATCTTGTCACGTGAGATAGAGAGAATAATGGGAAATATATGTTATATGTGACTAAGTCACACCTGCAAATCAGTATACACAATCAACTTTTTTTCTTCCAAATGATCAAAACCGTCCAATTTGACCTTTAATTACATTCTAAAACGTCACAATACCAATTATTGGATACCACCTGTCGCAAATTTAACGGTTCACATGAATAAAGCATCTAGTTACGCCTATTTGGCCGAAGCCCGAAAGACACGAGCCCAGAAACCCGACTGCCGATCGGAAGCCCATCTGCGCGATCAAGCCCGCCCGACAAGGCCCCCTAGAGGGCCCCCGAACATCGATCCGACCCGGCCCCGATAACGCGCAAGTCACTCGCCCACTCCAGCGATAACCGTTCCCCCAGGCCCGCTACCACTTAATGGCCGTTATGGGGAGGTGCTGGGATGGCGCAGGGAGCGGCGATGGGGAGGCGGATTGAGGGGGCACGATTGGGGGCGGACGAGGGACGTGAGTCGTGGGTAATCACGACGGGAGGTCTATAAAAGGGCTAGAAGGACGACTGGACAAGGGACCGCATCTCAGGTAACAAAACCTAAGGTACTCCATCAACGACCTAGTTCCCCCATTTCATCTCCTTCCCCCCGCTCGCGCCGGAGGACGTCGTTCCGATCTCCTCTCGAGTCGAACCGTCCCCGCCGAGCCTCCTTTTTCAGATCATCATCTGACTTAGGCATCGGAGGGGATTTGGCCGGAACCAAGGTCCGGCCCCCCGGACGAGTGTTCTCGTCTGTTCAGGAGGACGACAGATCCACGGGCTGAGGCTTCCCCTCCGCTCCACATCGGCCACGCATCAAGCAAGGCGACCGAGCCTACCCCTCATCGTCCGACCGACCGAGGCCGACCGCATCCATCCGAGCCGAGGCATCCCCTCCGCTCCGCATCGGCCACGCATCAAGACAAGGCGCCGAGGCTTCTCCTCGTCGTCCGACCGTCCGAGGCCGAGCATCTCACACCGGGCCGAGGCTTCCCCTCCGCCCCCTTGAGACCGAGGATCCAGACCCGGCCCAGCTGACGTGCTCCACGTCGTCTGCAACTCTGATTCGCGTCTCGTCTGCACGTGCTCGACGCACCCAAGGGACCCAAGTCGGCCCCTTGACCACGTTGATCGGGCAGTCCACGGTCAACGCTTCTGCAGTGAGAAAACACTCTGAAACATCTGGCGCCGTCTGTGGGAACGAACTATCCCACGAAGAAACAAACCACACCTGCAATGACACGGCTTCACCCATCCCAGCGAAGGGGGGGCAAAGCTCAGGCGCGAGGCGACAAGGCCCGCCATGGTTGGCAGGAGAGGGCCCGGGCCCAGCACGAGGAGGACCATGAGGAGAAGGCCAGGAAACCCTCGCCGGCCCTACCGGTTGGGAGGACGGGCACGACAGTAGCAGCGTGCAGGTCGGACGTAGCTTTGGTGGTGTCGGTGATCATCGACACAACAATGGTACGGCGGCTGCTCATCGACACCGGCAGCTCCTGCGATGTCCTCTTCATGTCAACCTTGGAGAAGATGGGGCGGTGGAAGGAAGACTTAGAACCTCGCTCGGGTCCCGTGGTGGGGTTCACGGGTCATTCCACCCCCATCGTCGGCACGATCCGCCTCCCAGTAACATTCGGATGCCCCCCAGACTCGGTGACCCTGGCGGTAGAATTCGTCGTATTGGGGATCGGGTCGGAGTACAACGGAATCATCGGCCGACCCCTTCTCAACGCCATCGGCGCAGTAGTCTCGACCCTTCATCAGACTATCAAGTTCCGAACGCCAAGGGGGATGGGACAGGTCGAAGGCGACGCGGGGAGACCGGATACCTGCTACCAACTGGAGGAGGAAGGGCCCGAGGATCGTCTAGTCGACCAGATGGCCGCGCTCGACCTAAGGAGTGGGCCGAGACCCACCCCTGCAGAAGAACAAGAGCAGATCCCGGTCACGGACGTCGAGGGCAGGTTCATCTCAATCGGGAGAGGGCTAGGCCACGACCTGAGGAGCCGACTGGTCGAGTGCCTGGAGGCGAACCTCGACATCTTTGCCTGGTCACCGGAGGACATGCCCGGCGTAGATCCCCAGGTGATCGTCCACCAGATCAACGCTGACCCCAACTTCAAGCCGGTCAGGCAGAAGAAGCGGAACCTAGGTGGCGAAAAGATGAAGGCGGCCTATGAGGAGGTGGAGCGTCTTCTCGACGCCGGCTTCATACGAGAGGTCTGGTACCCGGAATGGCTATCGAACGTGGTGATGGTCAGAAAACCCAACGGAAAGTGGCGAATGTGCGTGGACTTCAGTGACCTCAACAAAGCATGTCCCAAGGACAGCTACCCCCTGCCACGCATCGACCACCTTGTGGACAATGCCTCGGGGTATGAGATGCTTAGCTTCATGGACGCCTACTCAGGCTACAATCAAGTCCAGATGGATCCCCGGGACGAAAAGATGACGGCCTTCACGACGGACCGGGGAACGTACTACTACAAGAAGATGCCCTTCGGCTTGAAGAACGCAGGGGCTACCTATGATTCGGAGTGAATATTGCGTATTTAACCCCCTAATTAGCCCTATTTTGTGCTTACATGATGCTTAATTGTTCTCTAATGCATTCGTATTTTTCTCATCATCATTTATTAGAGAAATTACTCTATTTGAGCACAAAAAACGAATTTTATTGAGTATTTCTGCCTTTTTATATTTTTCCTAGCACCGTCTTGATCTCACGATTCCAACGACTATTTATTTATATTTTTCTGAGAACTGTGCTAATTACTATGAATTTTTGAATGCAGAATACCAATTAATTGGAGAAATACAGCAGAAATACGAGAAATACGGACGCAGACCAATCAGACGCTGCCACGTGGCGGCCATCCACCGCTTCCCGCTCGATCCAACGGCCCGCAGCGACGTAGATGCGGAAATACAAGCGGGCGACGTGGACATCTCCCGTCCGTGCGATCGAGATCCGATGGTCGCGCGTTGCTGAAATCGAACGAAGCGCAGATCAGATCAAGCGGGCGACGCGGCGTCCTTGTGACCGTTGGATGATGATCCAACGGGCCGCACGCGAAGCGAAAACCGCTGAGCGCTCGCAGCGTAACGGGGCGACGTGGAATCGTATGCGCCGTTGGATCTCGATCCAACGGTCGATAGAAACTCCGATTTGGATTCGAAGCGGGCAGCGGGCGCACGAATCTTAATGGCCACGCGGCTATCTCCCATTCAATCTCGCAAAGATCCAACGGCCGAGGATTGAGGCGGCTGCGAATCGGGTTTTAAGCGTATTTTGATGCGGGTTTCAACCCGTTAACACCCCCAAACCCGCAATGCCTATTATATAAGCGTATTTCTAGGGTTTTGGGGGTATTCTGGCGTATTTTGGGGCTTTTGGAGCGGCTACTGTGCGTATTTCTCGAGGGGAAAATTCTGAAAAATTCCAGAGGCTATTCTTCCTATTCTAAAGGAGTTTTAGGCTTTAAAGTGGAGATTTGGTGATAAATTCTTGAACTTATACCCCGTATTTGGTGTATTTTATCGTATTTTGGCTATTATAACGATGTATTTGGCTATGAAATCTGATTTTCTTTGCACCATGCGTGGCTAATCTCCTTGTGCTATGGTTGTGATGTAATTAGGAGTATTTATTTGATGAATTTCATGTCTTTAGCCCTATTTTCATGTCAAAATCACTCGTAACATTGATTTCTACAACGTATTTGTTGGGTATTTGCTTATTGTCGATATTATTTACATCCCGTATGGCTAGGCCCTGACAAGGCTAGCCAATTCATGTTCACTAATCTGAACTTATTATTGCTTTTATCGTTTAATGAAATCAATGTTGCTAGTGATGCGTATACGGCCACTTTGACTAGTTTTCATCGTTTTATCTTCCGACGTCTTCGTGCCCTGACCGGACGAAGCGTTGAGTTATATGAAAGACATGATATTTCAGCGAATATTAACTCCTAATGAAATCACAACCGTAGCACATTCACTTCATACGTGTTGGAGTTGACGTAGTTAGGGTGTCGTAATTATTGGTTTCTATATCTTTTCGCCCTATCTTAATTGTATAATTCTTTGGCACGTTTTCATACGCTTGATCGCCATATTTTCCGACGTTCTCGTGCCTTGACCGGACGAAACGTTGAGTTATAGAAAAGGTATTGATATTCATTGATTGCACACACCCTAACGAAATCAAACCCAACACATACTCCCCATACTTGTATCCCTTCCAAAGTTACCGTAAATATCGTAGGATTTTCATTTCTTATTCCATACTCTTGATCCTATATCTTTGTGTTTGATAGGTGGTTGGCTAACATCGTATTATTACTCTTTTCAGATTGACGATCGTAGTTTTGCAGGTCAGTTGTCCCGTGGATTCGATACCTGGACTCACCAGGATATTACTTGCACGATCTCATGCGCTTGGGAGTAGTTCTCACAACATTTGAGACGAGGCAAGTTTTTGGCACAGTTGCCGGGGATAACAATACTTGCAATCTACGATTTCAGTTCGTTTGGAGGAACATTCGGTGAGATCCTTCCATCTTATAGTCTAGGATTTTTCTTATTTTATTTTTTTTGTTTTCTTTTTAAAAATGGAGTATATGGAATACATGAAATTCTATTGCACGAACAATTTGTATGATGCAGAATATTATAAGGCACACAAACATAGGATGGAGATGCTCAAGATCGTTGGTTTTAATCAGACTGTTTGTGAAACTTTCTTTCAGGCCTGGAGGAGGTTCACAGACATAATATCGAGCTATCCGCAGCATGGGTTTACGAAGAAAGAGATTATGGAGTCCTTCCTAGGTGGACTACGACCACAGCGGCAGGAATTCTTGGGAGTCATGACACCGACAGAGGCGTGGAATTATATGGAGTCTTTGCAACAGGACGAAGAAATCATGAAAGAGACTTCAGAGTGCGATTCAACGGAGCCTTCAAGCCTTGATCCAGAGGAGCAAAGTGTAGACGTACCTTTGCACCACTTGAAAGAGGAAGTTCAATTGCTCATTCAGACACAGGAGGCCACATCCCATCAATTCCAAGAAAACTTCCTTGCTCGGAGTCGGCAAATTCAGCAATACATTGAAAATCTTACGCTGATTTCCACTTGCTTAGAAGAATATAAATCTTTTGAAATTCAATTTCCAGAAACTAATGTGAGTCCATCTTCTATTGCAGGTATATCGAGCGAGCCATGTCACGATGAAGTCACGAATGAAAACATTGACATGGGAGGAAGTGGGTGCAAAGTAGAGGATGAGCGAGCAATTTTGGATGAACAGGAGGAGGAGACGACTAGGGACATGAGTTTAAAGATCATCGCTATGGAGCCCGAACCAATCCCTTCCTCAGTTTTTTCCCAAAATCATTTATCCCTCCCCACATTGACTGAGCATCATACCGAGCGTAGTGCACATTTCTCAGGGAGTTGTCATCACCATGCTCTATTTTACTTCACCTATTTTGATGAATATATTTGGAATGTGTTTATGGCGAAGAATTTTAAAATAAATTGGATTGACGTGACTCATCTCTTGCAGGATACAGGTGACCAGATTATAGAGATGCTGGGAGTTACGTTGCTGGAGTCCAATTTAGCTTTTGGAGGAAGAATAATCGCCGAGGAGCGCAAGGAACAAATTGAACAACTTCCTCCACCATCAAAGATTCGGGATCCGCCATTTGATCACGGTGTGTTCTTTCCAGTAGTGTAGATTTTATATGCTTTCTAGGATGCTTGCTTGAATAAACTCGTACCCTCTTCGACATTGAGGACAATGTCCATCTTTAGTTGGGGGGTGTGTATGAGACCTTAGGATTTTTTTTTCAAAAGCATGGCATAAGGAAAGAAATACCCACCAAATCTCGCCATTTTAAACTCCTTCGTATACCTCAAATGCGGATGATTATGCATTAACTGAGTTCTAGCTACTTGTTTATGGCTTGAATTAATTTTTTCTTCATGAATTACCGTTAATATGTTATTCATGAAAATTTTTCGAGTGTCATGATTAATATCTCGAAATAGTTTGAATTTATTTCATGCATGCTAATGTGATGAAAAAGCTTGAGTATACACGATTTTTTTTGAAAAGTCTTCAAGTTGAAGAGGAATTTGGCCTTGGTTATTAATTCTTTGTTTAAAAAATGATGGGTATTGAGTTGCTTAAGAAAAGAAAATTGAATGACAAAAGAATGATGAAAAATGAATGAATAAGTATGTCACTAATAGATAACTTGGTTGGCTCGAGTAGTACAGTCCGAGGGGTCCTTTTTGGCCTAATGCCCTATTATCGTCTGATTTGGGAGCCATTGACAGGAAACTCACTCATTTGATGGAGCGATCCAAGTTATACATTTTTCTGCGAATGTTGCTTGATGCGCGTTACGCGGAACGATTAAAAGAAAAGAAATGGTGAATATACTAAGCAACTTCAATAACCATTTCTTGAATGATTATTTTGATAGGCCAATTCCTTGGAAGCAAGAAAACTAGAGAAAAACGACGTGTTATATTTTCGCTTGCGCAAAACGATGTTTGTATGTTATTTATTCAAACTAAATTAGAGAAAATATCATGTGATTGATTTTGTTCATGGATGTGTATATTGATGGTGAAGATCATGTTGGAAAGCGTATTGTTGAGCCACGCCATAAGCGGTTGATAGAATTAATTTTTATTGATCATCCGTATTTAACGCTCTTTTTGCTAGGGACTAGCAAATCGCTAGTTGGGGGGTGTGATTCGGAGTGAATATTGCGTATTTAACCCCCTAATTAGCCCTATTTTGTGCTTACATGATGCTTAATTGTTCTCTAATGCATTCGTATTTTTCTCATCATCATTTATTAGAGAAATTACTCTATTTGAGCACAAAACACGAATTTTATTGAGTATTTCTGCCTTTTTATATTTTTCCTAGCACTGTCTTGATCTCACGATTCCAACGACTATTTATTTATATTTTTCTGAGATCTGTGCTAATTACTATGAATTTTTGAATGCAGAATACCAATTAATTGGAGAAATACAGCAGAAATACGAGAAATACGGACGCAGACCAATCAGACGCTGCCACGTGGCGGCCATCCACCGCTTCCCGCTCGATCCAACGGCCCGCAACGACGTAGATGCGGAAATACAAGCGGGCGACGTGGACATCTCCCGTCCGTGCGATCGAGATCCGATGGTCGCGCGTTGCTGAAATCGAACGAAGCGCAGATCAGATCAAGCAAGCGACGCGGCGTCCTTGTGACCGTTGGATGATGATCCAACGGGCCGCACGCGAAGTGAAAACCGCTGAGCGCTCGCAGCGTAACGGGGCGACGTGGCATCGTATGCGCCGTTGGATCTCGATCCAACGGTCGATAGAAACTCCGATTTGGATTCGAAGCGGGCAGCGGGCGCACGAATCTTAATGGCCACGCGGCTATCTCCCATTCAATCTCGCAAAGATCCAACGGCCAAGGATTGAGGCGGCTGCGAATCGGGTTTTAAGCGTATTTTGATGCGGGTTTCAACCCGTTAACACCCCCAAACCCGCAATGCCTATTATATAAGCGTATTTCTAGGGTTTTGGGGGTATTCTGGCGTATTTTGGGGCTTTTGGAGCGGCTACTGTGCGTATTTCTCGAGGGGAAAATTCTGAAAAATTCCAGAGGCTATTCTTCCTATTCTAAAGGAGTTTTAGGCTTTAAAGTGGAGATTTGGTGATAAATTCTTGAACTTATACCCCGTATTTGGTGTATTTTATCGTATTTTGGCTATTATAATGATGTATTTGGCTATGAAATCTGATTTTCTTTGCACCATGTGTGGCTAATCTCCTTGTGCTATGGTTGTGATGTAATTAGGAGTATTTATTTGATGAATTTCATGTCTTTAGCCCTATTTTCATGTCAAAATCACTCGTAACATTGATTTCTACAACGTATTTGTTGGGTATTTGCTTATTGTCGATATTATTTACATCCCGTATGGCTAGGCCCTGACAAGGCTAACCAATTCATGTTCACTAATCTGAACTTATTATTGCTTTTATCGTTTAATGAAATCAATGTTGCTAGTGATGCGTATACGACCACTTTGACTAGTTTTCATCGTTTTATCTTCCGACGTCTTCGTGCCCTGACCGGACGAAGCGTTGAGTTATATGAAAGACATGATATTTCAGCGAATATTAACTCCTAATGAAATCACAACCGTAGCACATTCACTTCATACGTGTTGGAGTTGACGTAGTTAGGGTGTCGTAATTATTGGTTTCTATATCTTTTCGCCCTATCTTAATTGTATAATTCTTTGGCACGTTTTCATACGCTTGATCGCCATATTTTCCGACGTTCTCGTGCCTTGACCGGACGAAACGTTGAGTTATAGAAAAGTTATTGATATTCATTGATTGCACACACCCTAACGAAATCAAACCCAACACATACTCCCCATACTTGTATCCCTTCCAAAGTTACCGTAAATATCGTAGGATTTTCATTTCTTATTCCATACTCTTGATCCTATATCTTTGTGTTTGATAGGTGGTTGGCTAACATCGTATTATTACTCTTTTCAGATTGACGATCGTAGTTTTGCAGGTCAGTTGTCCCGTGGATTCGATACCTGGACTCACCAGGATATTACTTGCACGATCTCCTGCGCTTGGGAGTAGTTCTCACAACATTTGAGACAAGGCAACCTACCAGAGAATGGTCAACAAAGTTTTTTACTCCCAGATCGGGAGGAACCTGGAGGTCTACGTCCACGACATGCTTGTCAAGTCGAGAAAGCCGGAGGACCATATCGCCGATCTCCGTGAAACCTTCGAGCGGTTGCGGCGACACAACATCCGACTCAACCCCACGAAGTGCACGTTCGGGGTAAGATCTGGCAAATTCTTGGGATTTATGATAACTAACCGTGGCATTGAAGCTAATCCTGACAAGATCGAGGCACTGATCAATATGCGGGAGCCGACGACGATCAAAGAACTGCAAAGGCTGAATAGGCGCATCGCGGCCTTGGGGCGATTCCTATCCAAGTCGGCAGAGAGATCGCTCCCCTTCTTCAAAGTCCTGAGGAAAGCGATCGCGGAACCGTCCGACAACAAGAAGGTGATACCATGGGACGAAGACTGCTCCAGCGCATTCGCGGATCTCAAGGAGTACCTTCGCAGCCCGCCTCTCCTATCCAAGCCACGAGAAGGGGAATCGCTAAGCCTTTACCTGGCACGCGTGGAGGAAGCGGTGAGCTCGGTGCTAATCAGGGAAGACGGTGGGGTGCAATGGCCAGTGTACTACACGAGCCGGATCTTGAAGGGAGCAGAGGTGCGATACTCGCCCATGGAGAAACTGGCGTACGCCCTCGTTCTCTCAGCGCGAAGGCTCAGGCCCTACTTCCAAGCCCACACCATATTGGTCTTGACCGATTCGCAACTGGAGCAGAATCTCAAGAGATTCGATCGAATGGGAAGGATGCTGAACTGGGGGGTGGAATTGAGCGAGTTCGACCTCCGATTCAAGCCACGCATGGCCATCAAGGGGTAGGCCTTGGCCGACTTCATCGCTGAATGCACAACGGGAGGAGAACATCCCCCGGAGGAAGAAGGCCCAGCAACGGTAATCGCCCAGCCCTTATCTTTCCTTTCGGCTGACCACCTCCACCCTGTCCAGTCAGGAGTCCCAGGAGCATGGATAGTCCATGTGGACGGATCGGCAACACAGTCAGGAGGCGGGGCTGGGATCGCGATCCGATCTCCGGAAGGGAACATCGTGGAATACGCGTTGCGGTTCAAGTTCCCGGCCACCAACAACGTGGCGGAATACGAAGCGGTAATCAACAGCCTGAGGCTGGCCCAGGAGCTCGGAGCCGAATCCGTGCGCCTCCTCAGCGACTCGAAGCTCCTTGTCAACCAGCTTCTGGGAAGTTACGAGGCGCGGGAGGATGCAATGCAGAGGTATCTCGCCGTCGCCAAAGCGGCGCTGTCCAGGTTCAAGAGCGCGGAAGTCCTACATCTCCCTCGGTCGGAGAACGCACAGGCAGACGCGTTGTCAAAGCTAGCCTCGTCCTCGACCAAGGAGCTGGGCCGCACTATTTACGTGGAGAACCTGCAGTCCCCCAGCACGGAAGAGCGGGAGGTGATGGCGATCGACCAAGATCCCACCTGGATGGACGCGATCATACGGTACCTCACTCATGGGGAGGTGCCGACGGACTGGGACGAGTGTCGGACCCTGGAAAGGAAAGCGCTCCGATACGTGATCCATGAGGGGACGCTCTACCGAAGACGCTGGACAAAGGCAGACGTCCTCCCATACCTGAAATGCATCGGACTGCAGGAAGCCGACTACGTCCTACGGGAGGTTCACGAAGGGATCTGCAGAAATCACCACGGGGGCAGGATGGTCGCACAGAAGATCTTGAGGCAGGGATATTACTGGCCGACCCTAGTCCAAGACGCAACGAGCTACGTCCAAAAGTGCCAAGAATGTCAGAGGTTTGCCAACCACACCTCAACTCCCCCGTCGGAGCTCATCCCTATCGTGAGCCCCATCCCCTTTGCGAAATGGGGGCTCGACATCCTCGGACCATTTAAGCCGGGTCGGGAGCAACGGAAATATCTAATTGTGGCGGTGGACTACTTTACCAAGTGGATCGAGGCCGAACCATTGGCCACCATCACGTGGAAGAAAGCTAAAAGCTTCTTATGGAACTCCATTATCTCCAGATTCGGAGTGCCGCGGGCCATCGTCCCGGACAACGGGAAACAGTTCGACTCCGCGGGGTTCAAAGACTTTTGCGCGGAATGGGGGATCAAGCTCCTCTTCGCCTCTGTAGCGCACCCCCAGACCAACGGGATGGCAGAAGCAGCCAACAAATGCATCATAGAGCCCCTCCGAAGGAAAGTAAAGGACGCCGAAGGAAACTGGCCGGAGGAGCTCCCCGGGATACTCTGGTCATACTGGACGACCCACAAGGAGGCCACCGGTGAAACCCCGTTCATGCTTGCCTACGGAGCTGAAGAAGTGGTACCGGTCGAACTGGGTGAAGAGTCTCTTCGCCTCAAGTGCTTCGACGAAGACCGGAATTCGCAAGGCCTGGAGCTCGGTCTAGAGCTCCTCGGCGAGTGGCGGGAGCAAGCCCTAGCCACCATCATCCGCCAGAAGCAGAAGGTGGCCCGATACTACAATTCTCGTGTCAAGGGAAGGAGTTTCCACCTTGGGGACCTGGTCCTCAGGAAAGCAAGCTTCAACCCAGATATCGCTCGCAAAGGGAAGCTAGCGGCTAAATTGGAGGGACCCTACAAGGTAATCGAGGTCCTCGAACCCGCAACCTACCGCCTAGCCAATATGGAGTGGAGGATCCTCACTCACACCTGGAATACGGAACACTTACGCAAGTACTTTCTATAAATGTATTGTTTTCTACGAAATAAATTTATTTAAGTTTGTTCCTTTCCAGATAAATGTGTTAACGAGAAACCCAATCGGGACAAGGGTAGCCTCGCCCGATGAGACGCCGGCAAGGCATGCGCCTAACAAAAAGACGTACAGAGAGACGTACGAAGAGGCCAAGTGGCATTCCCCTCCCTCAATCATCTCCAGGGGCACCCGTGGAGCCACCGGCTGGCTGTTCACTTGGGCCGCCCCCCACGCTCCGTTCGCCGTCAGAATGCGCCCGGAGATCCTCGAAGTTGACTCCCGAGAGCGGGAACTTCTTCCGGATCTCAGATTGACACCGGTCAAAACCCTTCTTGAATGCCTCAGCCAAGGCGGACTCAACGAAGGAGGTGACATACTCCTCCACGGCGTCTTGGGCGATCTGGGATGGATCCACCTCCTCAAGCCCACGCACCCGAGCCTCCAAGGTCTCGATCTGGCATCGGTGATCCGCCCTCTCCACCCCGATCTCCCGGGATCTCTCACCGAGTTGAGCAAGGAGAGCCCTCACCTGCTCCTCCTCCGCCTCCAGACGATCGCCGAGCTCCAGGGCCTCGGGGGCAGCAACGGAGACGGGGATCTTGTCGGCTCCCCCAGATGTGTCGGCGTCTCCCAAAAGCTCGGCGACCCGTGCCTCGGCCTCTGACTTTGCAATCAAAGCCAAGGCTCTCTCACGTTCCGCCTCTTCCAGGGCGGAGGACAGCTCAGTTATGCGGGTCTCCAAGGACATGACCCGCGCCTCATCTAACTGACCTGCCTCCCCCTCGTCACCGTGGACCTCAAGATCTCGCCCGGCGTCGGACCTGGCCTTATGAGGCGCCGCAAACTGGTGTCTCATCGAAATACCCACCGAGGACAACTGCACCAAGGCAACAAAGGTAAGACGGCGAAAGCAGCTAGAGGGAGGACAAGCAGAGACACTCTACCTGTTGGCCGGCCTGAATCACGAAAGTGGCCAAACAATCACCACTAACTCCATCCAGCGCAGCCTGATCAGGAGGGAGGCAACTGTTCTCGGCCACTCGTGCGGTAGCTCCGCGGCTCGAAAACACCGATTCCTTCTCCCCCACCGGGAAGCGTGGACGAAGAAGGCCTTCCCCAGACGAAGGAAACTCGCCAGGGTCGGAGCGGAACGTGCCTAGATACCGATCGTAGGCATCGGGGAGAGAACCGCCCGGGAGAGGCGAGGGGCCAACCCACGGCCAGGCAACCTCAACGGGGGGAGATCCGTGCTGATCGGCGGACGGCGGGACGTCAACTTCCCCGACCCCCTCGCGGACCCTCTTGGAAGACTCCAACAAGGGGATGGAGGGAGATGGCCCCTTCTTCCTTTTGGAGCCCACAGCCGAGGTCGCAGCCCGCTGCTTCATTCGGACCTCCAACACATGATCCTTCTTACACGGGCCCGGATCTGGGGCCTGCATGAGAGGGCTGGCGGGAGAAGAACCGAGAGGGAATCCACCTGCACCCAAAGAAGAAGTAAGAGGCCGAGAAGAGCCCGAGCAGCCCCGGATGACGAATGCTTACCCAAGGGCCACACCGTCTTGTGCAAGTTATGGGTGCTGAAGAGAACGTCGATCATCCGCTCCCTCGAAGGAATCGCCAGCAGGGACTTCGTCGCCTGCAGCTCGGCGGCGGTCGGCTCACCCAGATCGAGGATGACCGCGTCGGCCACTCCCCATCGAACCGGGAAAGGAACACTCGACGGGAACACGACAAATACATACTCCCCCTTCCAACGTTTCAGGTAGCTCGGCAACCCCAACACGAGGCTCATCTTCGGGCGGGCGCTGATGTAAATCCACGCCCCCGACTGGTGATGACTCATGCGGTAGAACTGGGCGAAGAGGCGGAGGGAGGGCACCACTCCCCTCAGCATGCAGATGACTACGAACCCGACGAGGAGCCCGATGGCGTTGGGGCAGAATTGGCACAAGCCCACGTGGTGGGCTTGAAGGAATTCGATGATAAAGGGGTGGAGCGGGAAACGAAGCCCGAAGCGGAAGCACTTCTCGTATACTCCAACCTCATTGGGACCAGGAAGGCAGATCCGCTCGTCGGACCCAGGAGCACGAGCCGAGTAAGGCGGGAGCAGGGAGGCGGAGCGCATACTCCCGATGGCGGTGGCACAGACCGACGAAGGCCACGCTAAGACCTCTGGGGGCACCCCTGAAAGTTCGCCCCCGTGTCGACGAATCGCCGAAGGAGGACTACCCACCAGGCCGGGAGTGACGTCACGCTCCGGCCGACCCGAACCAGTGGCAGAGGAAGACGACATGGGGCAGAGCTCGGGCAGGATCAGGATCAACACAAGGAAGGAAATGACGGGATGGCGGCTCATAACCCACCCGGCTTCTCTACCTAAGACGACCCCGCGAGCGGTGGGGATAAACCCACAGTTACACGTGGCAGCATCAGGGGACCGACGGTGCTTCGGAACCCGCGCCTTAAAAGTATCGAACAGACCAACTCATGATGACGACCAATTAATGAGTCGGCATCGACTGACGAGCCTGTCGAAATCGGCGGAAGTCACATCGGCCGAGCCGAACCGGCCGAGGCCGATCGACCCGACCAATGGGGGCAATTGTTACGCCTATTTGGCCGAAGCCCGAAAGACACGAGCCCAGAAACCCGACTGCCGATCGGAAGCACATCTGCGCGATCAGGCCCGCCCGACAAGGCCCCCTAAAGGGCCCCCGAACATCGATCCGACCCGGCCCCGATAACGCGCAAGTCACTCGCCCACTCCAGCGATAACCGTTCCCACAGGCCCGCTACCACTTAATGGCCGTTATTGGGAGGTGCTGGGATGGCGCAGGGAGCGGCGATGGGGAGGCGGATTGAGGGGGCACGATTGGGGGCGGACGAGCGACGTGAGTCGTGGGTAATCACGAGAGAGGTCTATAAAAGGGCTAGAAGGACGACTGGACAAGGGACCGCATCTCAGGTAACAAAACCTAAGGTACTCCATCAACGACCTAGTTCCCCCATTTCATCTCCTCCCCCCCGCTCGCGCCGAAGGACGTCGTTCCGATCTCCTCTCGAGTCGAACCGTCCCCGCCGAGCCTCCTTTTTCAGATCATCATCTGACTTAGGCATCGGAGGGGATTTGGTCGGAACCAAGGTCCGGCCCCCCTGACGAGTGTTCTCGTCTGTTCAGGAGGACGACAGATCCACGGGCTGAGGCTTCCCCTCCGCTCCGCATCGGCCACGCATCAAGCAAGACGACCGAGGCTACCCCTCATCGTCCGACCGACCGAGGCCGACCGCATCCATCCGAGCCGAGGCATCCCCTCCGCTCCGCATCGGCCACGCATCAAGACAAGGCGCCAAGGCTTCCCCTCGTCGTCCGACCGTCCGAGGCCGTGCATCTCACACCGGGCCGAGGCTTCCCCTCCGCCCCCTTGAGACCGAGGATCCAGACCCGGCCCAGTTGACGTGCTCCACGTCGTCTGCAACTCCGATTCGCGTCGCGTCTGCACGTGCTCGACGCACCCAAGGGACCCAAGTCAGCCCCTTGACCACGTTGACCGGGCAGTCCACGGTCAACGCTTATGTAGTGAGAAAACACTCTGAAACACATCTTGTGTCATGTTTATACTCAGGGGGGACGCTGCCTGAGTTGTCTTACATTACACTGTCCATCTTGATAGATCGGTATCCTCAGTATGATTGTGATGATGAGCGGTTACTAAATGAATGGCTTCAATCAACGGAAAAATAAAGGAGTTTGTGTTTTTCGAGCCGACATAGCCACATATATTATATTATGTTCCCAATTATTCTCGTACTAATCCATTACGAAAGTGATGGGATTCCACGCACTACAACCTTAATAGCAACCCATTTATTACCTAACTAAATGAACCTCCATTTAGTAAGTTAACGAACTCCTGAATGCGCCAACGTAAAATCTGTCTCATGGAAGGGAGATAATTTGCATTTAGACACTTCATGTTTCCTGTAGCTACAAAGCCAACAAGAGATTGATTGCTCTCAATTATGGATAAGAAAAGTGGTTCAGAGATGCACTTTGCCGCAAGTTGCAGGGTCGGTGGCGAAGAAAAGCTCCATAACGAAGCATCTTTAATCGTTTCAGGGAACTAAAGCTTCTTTGCTGCTGCTCCATGATCCTTTGCTTTATGTACTGTCCTCTGAACATGCATGTTCATCTTCTACTTCAGCATCTATGCTTGAATGAATTCTACGGCTGTTATGTACTTTGCATCACTCTTGTAGAAACGTCTGCTGCCTGCAGGGTCCCTAAATGTGTGAATTTGACTCCGCTGGTTAGATTGCTTTATTGGTTGAAGCTAAACGTTAAAAAAAATCTCACAATTTTTTACCATAACTTGAGTCAGTTGATGTAGAAGTAAGACGACATATTTGGATCCCAATCACACACTCTCACACAAAATATACGAGTTGATTAAAAATTAAAAGCTAACTGCTTCCTAATTCACTTACTCAGATACAAAAGAAAAACCAACTACAATCCACCACCATGATTTGGGTTCATCACATACACCATGCAATGTGATGAAGTAGTTGGCAGATCGACCTGTATTAACAGGGGTGGGCATCGGTAAAACCCAAATTTGTTAACCGATTCCGATTCCGATTCCGATTTTATTCGGACGAGAAAAATATGTCCCAACTCTAATTCCAAATTTTTAGCCGATTCCGATTCCGATTCCGATTGTAATTCGGACAGGATATTCGATCAGAATTCCGATTCCGATTCCGAAAATAGACAGTTCCGATTCCTATTCTGGAACTGGATGAACATCTTCGTTTGTTTACGCGGTTTTTTTTGCACAACAAGTTGATAGTCTGGAGGCCCGGAGGGTGCGGGGTCAACGCGGTCAAAAGGGGAACGCGTGACCTCTGCGTTGCCATAGCAGTCACGTGGGACGGATATGACCCTTGGGGTCGATCGATGGCGCGTTCGCTTGGGCAGGAAGGCGCGGTTCCGTTCTTCGGCGCGCCGAGTGGTAGCCTCGGCGGGACGACAACCTCCGGGATCGGTTGAAGTCGGGGTTGCTCAGTGAGAGACGCATGGACCTCCGCATCGGTTCGTCAAGGGGTGGCCTCGGCAGAGCGACGACCTCCTGGTGGTGGAGATGAGCGGACTCGGGGACGAGGGCGCTCGGCTCCGGCTGGGAAGACGCTGAGGGGTAGCCTCGGCGTCGTTGGATCTCCTGGACCTGGATAGATGAGGAAGCTCGTCAGGAGGTCGGACCTTGGTTCCGACCGATTCTCCTCCGATGTCAAAGTCAGATCTAGTCTGTTGGGTGCTCAGTGGGATCGGGCTTGGTTCACGGAGATACCAAGCACTGATCCTCGGGCCGAGCTATGGAGGAGAAATATGTAAATGTGGAAGAAGGTGTAAGAGGGAGTATGAGTATGAGAAACCTCCGTTGTAGATCGCGAAGATCCGGCCCCCTGTGGATGACGGCACCACATCTCCTCATATAGGCGAATAATCCTAATAATATGTCATGATGTGGCATCATGGCCGCCATTCATGGGGACGTGCAAATGGGGGAAGTGTTGGACCCCACTAACTGCGCTCGTCTTGATGAGGGGATGAATGCCATAAAGGTGGCCATGATGGCTGGAGTGATGGCCTTAGGCGGTTGCCCTATTTGGCGAGCCATGATGGCTAGAGAGTGATGACCATTAAGTCGGGCCATAATTAGCGAGCCATGATGGATAGAGAGTGATTGCCATTAAGTCGGGCCATAATTAGCGAGCCATGATGGCTAGAGTAGGATGGCCATTAAGTCGGGCCATATTTTCCTCCACTATTGAAGTGGGCAGTCTGTTGGGCCTTCGCCTTGGGTGAAGAAGCGCGACTCGACCGTGAGATCCTTGGGCCGGAGCCCAAGGCCGTAGTAGGCCGGTTGACTGGTCGTAATTGACCTGGCTCTTCCGGGCCTGGTCAAAATAGTCATGTCAATTGCCCCCATCTTCTGAGCTCTACCGTTGTTGAGGTGGAGGTCGGGAGATGTAGTATAAGGGGGAGAAGTGGCTCCTTTTGTAAAGATGGTCCGTCTTGCGAGGTCGGCTAGCGACAACAGTTAATTAGAGATTCGTTCGGTGGTGGGGGGAGTTGCCCCTCGACTTACGGCAGACGAAGAAGTGGACCGGCCAGCTGGGGGAGTTGCCCTCAGCCTTGCGACCGATCCGTTCGTTCGGTGGCGAAGGGAGTTGCCCCTCGGCTTACGGCCGACGAAGGTGTGGACCGGCCAGCTGGGGGAGTCGCCCCCAGCCTTACGATCGATCCATTTGTTCGGTGGCGAGGGGAGTTTCCCCTCGGCTTACGGCCGACGAAGGAGTGGACCGGCCAGCTGGGAGAGTTACCCCCAGCCTTACGACCGATCCGTTCCTTTGGTGGCGAGGGGAGTTGCCTCTCGGCTTATGGACGACGAAGGAGTGGATCGGCCAGCTGGGGGAGTTGCCCCAGCCTTATGACCCGTTCGTTCGGTGGCGAGGGGAGTTGCCTCTCGGCTTACGGCGGACGAAGGTGTGGACCGGGCAGCTGGGGAAGTAGTCTCCAGCCTTACGACCGATCTATTCGTTCGGTGGCGAGGGGAGTTGCCCATCGGCTTACGACCGACGAAGGTGTGGACCGGCCAGCTGGGGGAGTATCCCCCAGCCGTACGACCGATCCGTTCGTTCGGTGGCAAGGGGAGTTGCCCCTCAGCTTAGGGCCGATGAATGAGTGGATCGGCCAGCTGGGGGAGTTACCCCCAGCCTTACGACCCGTTTGTTCGGTGGCGAGGGGAGTTGCCTTTCGGCTTACAGCCGACGAAGGTGTGGACCGGCCAGCTGGGGGAGTAGCCCCCAGCCTTACGACCCGTTCGTTCGGTGGCGAGTGGTGTTGCCCCTCGGCTTACGGCCGACGAAGGTGTGGACTGGCCAGTTAGGGGAGTAGCCCCTAGCCTTACGACCGATCTGTTCGTTCGTTGGCAAGGGGAGTTACCCCTCGGCTTACGACCGACGAAGGAGTGGATCGGCCAGCTGTGGGAGTTGCCCCCAGCCTTACGACCAGTTCATTTGGTGGCGAGGGGAGTTGCCCCTTGGTTTACGGCCGACGAAGGTGTGGACCGGCCAGCTGGGGGAGTAGCCCCCAGCCTTACGACCGATCCGTTCGTTCGGTGGCGTGGGGAGTTGCCCCTCG
The DNA here is from genome assembly GCA_030789695.1 of Scilla litardierei. Classification (NCBI taxonomy): domain Eukaryota; kingdom Viridiplantae; phylum Streptophyta; class Magnoliopsida; order Asparagales; family Asparagaceae; genus Scilla; species Scilla litardierei. The sequence continues at coordinate 402 of JAULAV010003047.1, read as the reverse complement.
GCTTACGACCGACGAAGGAGTGGATCGGCCAGCTGGGGGAGTTGCCCCCAGCCATATGACCCGTTCGTTCAGTGGCGAGGGGAGTTGCCCCTCGGCTTATGGTCGACGAAGGTGTAGACCGGCCTGCTGGGGGAGTTGCCCCAGCCTTACGACTGATCCGTTCATTCGGTGGCGAGGGGAGTTGCTCCTCGGCTTACGGCTGACGAAGGAGTGGATCGGCCAGCTGGGGGAGTTGGCCCCAGCCTTACGACCCGTTCGTTCGGTGGGGAGGGGAGTTGTCCCTCGGCTTACGACCGACGAAGGTGTGGACTGGCCAGCTGGGGGAGTTGCCCCCAGCCTTACGACCGACCCATTCGTTTGGTGGCGAGGGGAGTTGCCCCTCGGCTTACGACAGACGAAGGG
>JAULAV010003046.1:0-26026 GCA_030789695.1 Scilla litardierei | reverse complement strand
TTTGTTCTTTAGCATTGGGCAATCCCTCTTGATGTGTCCTTGTTTATTGCACTTAAAGTAAAGAGAGGAAGTAGCATCACTAGACTCAAAACGTTTGTTGGAGGGAAATTTACCTTTGCGAAAGAAGCGTTGGAACTTCTTCGCCATTTGGGCCATTTCACCCAAATCCATCTCATCTTCCGAATCTTCGCTATCGGAGGATGATGAATTGGCGTTGAATGTCAAAGACTTCTTCTTGGCCTCCGAAGGATTTATCATAGCTCGAATCTTTAATCGGTTCTCTCGTCTTACCTCATAAGACATGAGAGTCCCGATAAGATTCACAACGGTGTAATTCTTCAAATCATTGACCTCCTCGATGGCGATCGCTCTCCTTTCCCACTTGGAGGTCATTCCCATGATGATCTTCCTTACCTTTTCAGCTTCGGTATATGTTTGGCCATGGGCTTCCAATTCATTTGTGATATCGGTAAAACGTCCGTACATCGATGCAATGCTCTCATTTTCCTGCATATGAAACAAATCGAAGTTTTGCACGGCAACATATAACTTTGAAAGTTTTACCTTGTTCGTTCCCTCATGGGTAACGATGAGATGGTTCCAAATTTGATATGCACTCTTACATGTGCATATCTTGTTGAACTCATTCGGATCCAACGCACAATGAAGAGCGTTCATTGATTTAGCATTGTTGACTTCGACGGACTTCTTCGGAAGTCTTCCTTTTCTCGAAATCCTCTTCGGTGGGCTCGACGTACTCCTTGTGGAGGGTTCTCCAAAGTGAAGCACTCCTAAGGAACGTCTTCATCCTACACTTCTAATAGCCAAAATTAGTATCATTGAAACGTGGAGGACGTACCATAGATTGACCTTCGAAAAGTGTGGACGCTCCATCATGATCGTGATTGTTGTACGAAGTCGACGGAGGAACATCGTTGTTGTTGGATGCCATATCTATAATATTGCGCTCTGATACCAATTGTAAGGATCCTGTCTATGGAGAAACACTAGAAGGGTGTTGAATAGTGTTTAAGCAATTTAAAACGATAGTTACACCAAATTAAAATGCTAACCAACAATAAAGTGCGGAATTATAATAAAACCCAAATAAGAAACAAATGCAAACACAATTATGTTTCTAGGGTTCGGATTACCCAAGTCACTTCTCGACTTGTTCCCGGTAATCCTACGTCCCTTCCACCCGGATACCTCCGGATACTCAAGTTAGAACCCTAACTTGAGGTCTCCTTAAAACCCACTTGTAGCAACCCTACAAGTGAAATCGAATACAATTGATGTCCTTGATTCCCATAACTCTGTAGCAAGCAAACTGCTCTCACAACCCGAGAGTAAATTCAAATTACGAAAGTAATGAAATTATGAAAGCAACACTTACAATCACCTATGCCTTGAAGTAGAACTTGAAGGAGAAGTATGATGTGTGTTGAAGACTCTCTTGGAAGAGAGGAGAAAGCCCTTTCTCTTAGGGGTGGGCATCCAAATATTCAGATCGGATTATGCCTTAATCCACCATCCGATCCGCTTGAATCGGATGATGAAAAATCTGATCCCCATCCACTAATAGAAAAATTTAATCTGAAAATTCGGATGATTAGAATTTCGGATCGGATACGATTCAGATCGGATTAATATTTGCTTTATTGAAATATTAAAGTTATTGATGCCACAATTTGTAAATCGTTTCATTAGATTCTGAAAGTTTAACTTTTAAACACTGAAGTCAATTCCAATGTCGAAACGAAATATCCTTACAAAATACAAATTGCTAGAATAACATAAAGAAGCTATCTCTGTTTGCAATATCTTCATACTAGTTTGGCATCAACTTCAAGGAGGATGAGCTTGACAACCAAGAGCTCTCCTTCCAGCAAAAATGATAAAAAACCAAAAAAATCAGAGCTCTCCTTCCACAAAGATATCAATTTTCAGTAGTTGTTGCTGTTGTCCTAGTCTCCTCATGATGCTCCACCTCCGCATTCATCATTACTTCAAAATCTGCAAATAATATGAAGTGACTATTAGTTTGTATTAACTCACTCTAAGTTGGTCAAGTTTAACAATTGAAGAAATGGAAGTAAAGAAAAAAGGAATTTTTATGCACACATTAGTTATGAGTTAGAAGAATACCAGCTTCCAAATTTTCTAAGTCTGCATACTGTTGTAATTCAGTCTCTATTGGATCTTTGAACACTGGTTTGCAAGTTGTTCTTAGCCAATCACTTGTACATACAAGTGCTTCAACCATGTTTGGTGTCAAGCTCGCACGAAATGGGTCAACAATCCTCGATCCAACACTAAATGCACTCTCTGAAGCCACTGTTGACGCCGGGATTGCAAAAACATCTTTTGCGAGCAACGAAAGTATTGGAAATCTCCCTGTATTCTCTTTCCACAAATTTAGCAAGTCAAGTTGTGTGCTTGAAATGGACTCTAATGCATCCATCAGATACTTATCAACTTCATTTTTTATCACGACAACATCTTTGTCTTTTGACTGCCTTAACATCATAAACGCTTTCATGTTGGCTGCATAACTATCCTCTTCCTCCATACTCGATTGAGTAGCAAACTGAGGCTGTGAAGCAGATAAAGGAGATTGTTCCTCTTCTAAATACTATGATGCATACTCATTATAGAGTTGGACTAAAGTTCTCTTCACATCTTGAATCATGATTTCTTGCACGACCTTGTTTGATTGGAGCATTGGAAAGAAGTACTCCAAGTATAATAGCTTGTACCTATAAGAAGTGAAAAAGTAAGTCGATTTCAAAAATATAGTAACTTATGGGAGATTAAAATTTAAACAGCTTAGAAAAATATGCATTTAGTATAAGTATAGCAAATTTGAAGAAGTACCTCGGATCCAAAACCATTGCAAGTATAAGGACCTTGTTCAACTCATCAAGCATTCCCCAATACTTGTCGAACTTCATCTTCAGCAAATTTGCAATGTTCACAAGCAATGCATCATTATCTTGTAAAAAATACAAAACAGTAATTAAACATCATAAAATTTATTAAAAATTTTTTTAGAATAATAAGTGAAAATTCAAACTTGTAAACAAAGTTACCTTTGGAACACTTCTCTAAAGCTCCAATGATGGTACACATCCAAAATAATGGTTCATTTGCAGTAACAACTTGTGTACCACTTACATTAAGGTTGCCTTATAGAAAATCTTAAGGAAGTTAACCAATCTTGCAGCCTTATCCCAATCTTCCCCGTTTGGAGGTCCATCATTCTTCTTACCGTCATTGTCTGAAAAATAAGCCTCAAACTAAGGATCCTCATCATCCATCCTAGCAAAAGCATTCCGGTATTTGAAGGCTATTTCTAGCATCAAATAAGTTGAGTTCCAACGAGTGCACACATCTAGAGGAACTATCCCACTTTTTTGCTCAATTTTTTCATGAGTTGCACAATTTCGGATCTTTTCCAACCTTGCTGGGCTTGACCATATATACCTCACACAAGTTCTAATCCCCTCAATAGAAGAATCTAATTGCGACATTCCATCTTTCACAACTAAATTAAGGATGTGACAACAGCATCGCAAATGCAATAACTCTCCAGTTAACACCAACTGATTACAATTCTAAAGCTTTCCTTTAAATAAGTTATAGCTATCTCATTTGAAGATGCGTTATCCACGACAACACACAATACTTTCTCAATTCCCCACCCTATCAAACAAGTCTCAGCTAGTTTCCTAATAGTCTTACCCTTATGATTTGGTATGACACAAAAATTAATAATCCTCTTATGAAGGACCCAATTATCATCAATGAAGTAGGCCGTGATAACCATATAGTTGATATTTTGGACTGATGTCGAAGTATCAGTAGTTGGGGTCACTCTTTGTCCAGAAGAACATAAAATCTTTTTCATCCTACTCTTCTCCGACTCATATAATTCCAAAATATCTCTATCCACAGTCCTACGAGATATGTTCTTAAATAGAGGCTGAACCTGTCTTATAAACTCTCTAAACCCTTCCCCTTCGACAAAATTGAAATGCGACTCATCCATAATAACCATCCTAGCAAGAGCTAACCTTGCCACATCCTCATTGAAATCCTTTGCAACTAATTTACATCCATTATGAGGGGCATCCCACACCTAGCCAGAAATAGAATATATATAAAATCAAGTTACATTGATTAACAAATATATTGATTAAAAAACTAGAACTATGAATGAGACTTAGGATGCAAAGTAATTAGTAATTACCAGTAACTTCTGTTTTTTTGCTAGGAACAAACAAATGAGACTTCTTGCATTGATAAAATAGGTGGTTTTCATGTTGCTAGTACCACTAGCTTTCCTATGGCAAAGATATGAATGCAAACAATAATTGCACTTTGCCCTTCGCTTTTCTAATCTTGAACCATCATCATTCTTCATTTCAGAAAAATATTCCCACACAACACTCTTATTCTTCCTTGTTGGGGCAGCTACTGCAGCATTTCCTTCATTTGTGTCAATAGACGGTGTCACCGATTGACTCGCCATTAATGATTAATCTGCAATTACAGTAAAAAGAACAACAAAGTGAAAAACACTGTTAGATCATGAATTTAAGTGTGTGCATTTAGTCTTGTGCTCATTTCCAACTCATACAGTGAATCGCTAGCTGCTACAAGCCTACAAGACTACACTACAAAGCTAAAAAATCAATGAATAATCATAATATGATAATTTCATATTGCTTCTTGCTGCTACAAGCCTACTATAAGGCTACAACAGAGCTCAAAGTTTAAATTTATATGTATGACAGTATATGTACCTGAGGATTGCTATTTGCTAATTTTATTGCATATATGCTTCGCAGTCATCACCATCCAAGCATTCATGGCATTAGCAGGTGCAAAGATAAGGATTGACGAAATGTATGAACCAAATAATTTTTGAACTTATAAACTACCAGTGAGTGGTCCAATATAAGTTGTTGCAGCCATTGAATGAAATTGAATCAAGGTGATTTTTGATTACCAGGGTTAATAGCCATAGTTTTAACTGATAATCAAGGTACCATTGAATGAATCATAGATAAGATGTTGGTTAGTCTAATATTTTTTAAGTGCCTGATAATGTAAACATGAATGCAAGAAGAAGTCCGTGTTTGTTTTAACCTTTCTGCCGAGCAAATTATCCCTAAGCCAAAACACGAAACAGCTCAACTTCTCTCGCATTGGAAGCCCATTTCACCAGCCATGAATCCCTTTCCCGCCTTAATCCATGCCATCTCTAACTTCATCAAAGCAAATCCCCGTTTCTTCAACATCTCCTATAAGTCAGTTACTCTAAAGACCCAACCGAAACCAAGAACCAGCCCTAGGGCCAGCTATCAAGAGAGGAGCGATTGATTTCCTCAAAACATTAGATGAAGGGTACACCATGGTCTGCATATCCAACAAAGGAGACTTTTATAATGTACAGTACATGAATGAAAAGTTGAAAACTGAACAGACGCACGTTAGAGAAGAGAGAGACAAGGAGGCACTGCATCTGCATGGGTCTAGGGAATCGGATGGACCGATGGGGGGATGCAATTGAGTCTGTTAGTCTTCTTAACCAATAGCCATGATGCATTGATTCAGGGGCTTTTAGGTAGTAGTGAAAAACAATCGGATCGGATTGAGAATCAGATATTCGGATGAACTTAGACAATAACACAATCCGCTCAAAACCAAATCGGATCGGATCACATTCTGTCGGATGAAAACTAAAATCCGAATCCGAATCAGTTTCAAACGGATCGGTCGGATCTGCTTATTAATAACAAGTCACTTTCATTGGATCGTATATCTGATCTACTTTTTCGGATCGGATCGGGTGGATTCAATCGTTTAATCAGATCTTTGTCCACCCCTACTTTCTCTTGACTGCACCAAATGCCTAGAGGATTACTCTTTGGTTCTAGGTTGGAGAGAAAGAGATCAAAGATTGGAATTCTTATGGCTTTGGATTTGAGAGCTTACTTTAGAAATGAAAGCTTAAGAGATTATGCAATAGCTTATGTAACCTTTCAATAGAACAGTAGAAGCCTCATTTATAGGTTTCTTAAATCCACAAAACCGTTTAGGCAAAAACCCTTTCAGAATCCGTGAGAAAATTCTCAACAGATAGAAACTGAACACGCGACAGTCGACTGTTGCACAGTCAGCATGGGTAGGTAAGAATTCATAACGGTAACTTACCACGTGGACAGTCGACTGATGAAGCATAGCCAGTTGACTGTTGAACTAACATGCAACTGTAAATCCTTCTACAGGTGACTGGCCGAGAGATGCGTAAGTTGAATGAAATCTGGAAATCCTGTAAGATAACAGGACAGACGACTAATGAGGATAATACAGTCGACTGTTAATCAGAACATGCGACTGTAAACGACTGATGAGGATAATACAGTCGACTGTTAATCAGAACAGGCGACTGTAAATCCTTATACAGACGACTGTCAAATAACCTGAGAATTTCCAGAGAGGAGAGTCAATAAATTGGCTCACAGACATACGACTGTTGCAGCATAAACAGTCGACTGATCCATGTGACAGTCGACTGTATATTAATATTAGTTGATTGGCCGTAAAAGTCAGTTCAACAAAGTTTGGTCAGAAGATAGACAGGCGACTGATTTACAAAACACAGTCGACTGTCACTTGGAGAGGCGCATGTGAATCGTTCATCAGTAGCCTGTGCGAAATAAACAGAGAGGCCCAAAACTAGATTGTAAAAGTTTGTGCATAACAGGCAACTGTAGAACAAAACACAGTCTACTTTTTTGAGACAGACGGCTGTAAAACGTTCTGCAGTCGATTGTTACAAACAATCCAAGCACAATAACTAAAGAAATGAATTGGAGTCTAAGGACGAATGATCTAATGATGTCCTAAGACTGAAAGGGTGATGTGTGTGAATGCTCCATCAATGTTCTACTTCTAAGCTACATACTAGAAGAGACAAAAGAAAATTACTGACGCCCCCCCCCCCGCTTTGTGCATGTGTTTGATGTGTGCAATCGTATGTTGGGGGTGTAAGATTTAAATATTTGTAACCGCAAGCGCACGGTGTTGTAGTGTGGCTTGGGGGTCGAACTCAGGGAGGCGTGGATGTGCTTGTGTCAAGGAGGATCAAATTCACCCCATGGGCGAGCTAGCCCGGATCGGAAGATGGTTGTCACAGTAAATGGAATGCAAGGGATAAACAATATAAAGGAAAAACCCGGGACTTTGGTTTCCACCCTATCGAGCGACTCTCACCGATACGGCCTACGAGTAGGATAACGATTGGAATTAGGGTCTAATGGTGAGATGTTGCATCTAAGAGTGGTACCAGCGTCCCATGGGCCCGATATTCCGGTCGGTGCCCAGGATGATACGCCGGACTTCCCGGGTTCGGTCAGTGGGCACTCCCGTGTCCATTAACACTGACCGACTCCGGGAGCACTAAGTTCGCAACGATAACTCCCAACGTCTCATCATGCTGCTTCCGCGTGCTAGGATTCGATGTCTACGCTAAGGGCGTGAGCTATGGCTAGGAAGTCAACCACCAAGTTTATTTCCCCTTGGCCCGACGGTCAAAGGCGGTCTTTTTCCCGCCGATGACAATAAAACACCCCACGTAACCGTTAGATTCCTAATCCCTATCAATTTCCTAGTCCTATGGACGCATCGGGAAGAGCCCACGAAGGGGTTTCTACCAAAATCCCAGATTTGGGAACTACTCACACATATTTAGTAAAAAGCAATCTAAATAGAAATCGACCGTTAGAAACATGATCGGGCGATTGAAAAGCGCAGTAAGAGCAATGCTAATAACACTATATTAAAGTTTGACAAAGATCGGAAGACTTACAAATATCTGAAAAATTACAACCGTCAAGAGAGAGAAAAAACAGCAAAAAATAACAACTCCCGTTTCTGGAAAACCTAGGGGTTCTATTTATAGAATACGAAATCACCCGATCGGGTGAAAAGTCACCCGATCGGGTGACCTGCTTCGTTTCTTCGGCAGCGCAAAATAGGATCCCACCCGGTCACCATGGCACGGTCGGTTGAGGTTGCAGCTGATCGGTTGGATCTTCGTGCCGTCGGGTGAACCGGTCGGTTGATCCCTCCATGTTGTGGCTTCGGAGAATCGGCTATAGGTGAACCGATCGGGTGAAGGTCACCCGATCGATTGGCATTCAGCATCAGATTTCCAGAGAGTTGGGGCGTTTGAACCGGTCACTGAACCAACCGGGTGACTTCTTGGCCGCTCCAACTTGTGTCCGGGTGGTGCACGCGTACATCACCCGATCGGTTGGAAATGACCAACCGGTCGGGTGAGGGGCTGAAAGATGCAATCTTCGTCGTTTGACCCCCTGGATCACGCGTGACTCCTCCCGTTGCTCCGGGGACTTATGATATCGTCGTTTTATGTCCCCTATGCCAGCAAAATCCTGCAAAATACGAAAAACATAGAAAAGTGAAAGAAAACAAGAAAACACGAGAAAACGAATATAAAACGGCGGTAAAATACGGAAAAACACGGAAGAAAACGTGCGCAAATATATAAAATATAAACGCACGTCAAAATCCCCCAAGCTGAACTCTTCCTCGTCATTGAGGAAGACGAGTGAGAGTAGGAGCTCGGAGAGAGAAAATAGAGAGAAAGAGAGAAAAAGGAAACTATATATCCTAGATCGCCCGTCAGGGCCAACAAAATCAAAAACGACACACCAAGCAAGCAAACGCTAAATCGCATCACTAAACCAAGGAATACAAGTCCAGACAAGTGCCGTGGGCCCACGCGGTGAAGCGCGAGTGAGTGTGGTCGTGTGCTAGCAGATGGTGTCACTATCTACGATGTGCGATAAAGCTCGATATACACAAATCCAGGAAATGACCCAAATATCGATTCGAATTGAATAAAGCGGTGAATATATAGTTCAAGCATGCATGAGAATAGAGAGAGAATCGAAACATGTCATGCGTCAGGAACTCCACAACTAGGCTTAAGGAAATCACCACACTATAGCCTAGATAATAGCTAAAAAGTTCCTAAGCCAAGTGTTTTCGAAACCGATGTGGGTTGAGATGATGTGGAGTAGAACACTCGGTGCAAATTCTCGCCTTCCCTTTATTCTCGGCAACTAGGAAAAAATATTCACACTGGAATTTTTTTCGGTTTTGGGTATTTGTATATTTTTTTTGGATTTTTGGCTATACAATTTTTCTTTCTTTTCTTTTCTCTTCTTTTTGGGTTTTTCTTTTCTTTTCTCTTTTTTTTTGGATTTTTGGGTTTTTGGCTATACACATGTGTACTCTCCCAAGTGGGAGAACGGTACACGACGAGGGGATTTGCACCAAGTAAAACAAAAAAGAAATCGGAATCTAAACACTTGGGCAAATGAAACTATTCTCGCTAGTTAGAGCATGGGCTAAATGGATTCTCGCTAGTTAGAGCATGGGCTAAATGGGTTATCCTAGTCCTTAGTTGTGGAATCCCGACACCTGCGAAATGAAGTACACGATATACATAAAGAATGCAGAAACAGACAGGAGAAATAAATACCGCATATTCAAATCGAAGCATGATAATCTAGGGGTCATTCCTGGACAGGTATATAAAGTAAAATCACAAAGTAGAAGTACACCACACAGCTAGGCACGACGCACGACTCACAAAAAGCTAAGTGGACCCACAATGCATGACATGCAAGGGGACACGATATCCTAGGGCTAGTGAGTGTGATTATCGATGCCATGCTAGGTGTGAGTGATTTTGTGGCAATTCATCATAGGGTTCATCTCTAGGAGAAAGAGATAAAAAGAAGAAAAGAAAAAGAAAAAGAAAAAGATGGAGAAAAACGACTCAAATAACGAAGAAAAAGAAACAAATGAAGCACGAAGTGCGACTCCCCCATGCTGAAACTTGCATTGCCCTCAATGCAATAGAATTCAATACGGGAGGGCAATGAATAAGGGGGGAATACGCACAGACACAAAAAGACACGAAAAACAAGAAAGTCACATGAAACTAAAAATAAGAAATATAAAATAAAAAGCACACCACACGACATGAAAAATAGAAAAGAAAAATAAAGTAAAGAAAGAAAATCACAAGACATGATAAATACACAAACACACAAAGAAAAACAAAACATGACATCACACCCAAATAAATTTGACTTCCCCCAAGCTAGACGTGACAGTGCTAGCAAGATGATGTGATCGTGGAAATGCAGAGATATGCAAGGGGGAGGTCAGAAAACAAAATGAAATCAAAAAGCAAGAGATGGGGAGTCCTCGCCCTCCTCGGAAGAGGGTGTGGATGGGTGGTCGGGGGAGGCAGGGGGTGTGCAGAGAAGTGGGGAAACAGGTGGAGGAATAGATGCAGTGGGAGTGTGAATGATGGGTGCAGTGTCGGTGGAGGTGGGTGGTGGTGGAAGAACGACGATCAAGGCGGTGGTAAAGTGGATAGAAATGGGGGGGAAGGTGTGATGGTGACGGTAGTGGCTGGTGGTGGTAGAGATTTGGAGCGCACCTGCAATTTCTTGCGGCGCACATAGGCAGTGACGGTGGAGGAGGGAGGTGGTGGTGTGGGGGCGACAGAAGTGGTCGTGAGAGGAGTCGTGGATACGGGGATGGGAATAGATGTGGGAGGGGGGGATGATCACCGAGGTGGGGGTGAAGGGTGTGGGGATGGGTGGGATGGTGGAGGAGAAGAGTGTGATGGGGGAGGTGACGATCATCGAGGTGGTGAAGGTGGTGGTGAAGGGTGTGGTGTGGGTGGTGGTGGTCCGTGGAGGTGAGTGAGAAGACGGAGGATAGCGGCCACGTTCCTCTCAAGTGCGAGGAAACGTGGGTGAGTGAGAAAGGAGGACGGTGATGGGTCCGAGGGGACAGAGGACGTGGCAAGAGCATGGAGTCTAGCGATCTCAGCCTCGAGACCAAGACGAGCTGAAGTTTGGCGGCGACCAAAAGAAGTGGACTGACGTGAAGCAGAAGTGGTGCCGGGAAGTGATGTATAAGAGGTGCCGGTGGCAGTGGTCATGCCGGCACAGGACACAAGGCCAAAAAGGGCCTCAGAAAGATCCTCAGCAGTGATAGGGCCAGGAGCACAGGTGGTGTGACTCGGGCCAGCCCCGATATCTCCCCGGGACGCAGGAATATCCTGCTCACCTAAGTGGGCGGTAGGGGAAGGTGGTCTACGTGCGTCCGGGGGAAGGAAAGGAAGGCGCAACCCTGCTAGAAACTCGGGATTGGACGGAAAAGTCCAATCCGCAACTACAGCAACAGTCATGCGAGCGGGGTTGGGGAGAATGGTGTAGGGGCAAGGGGGGTGGCCGTAGTTGAATTCGAAACGACGATCAGGAAGGGGCTTAATCATATGGATATGCCGCAGGACATCAAGATCTAGACGTGAGGGTCTTGCGACGACGGGAAGACCACGTGGGATGTTGATATTAAATTGGGGGTAAGAGGCAATGACAGTGATAATTCCCCCACAACAAATCTTGCCCTTGCCGGCCCGACTAATCTCTAGGAGCTTATAAATAAGCCAGTCGCCGGCATGGACGGGGACAGTAGGGGCCCTAAGGCTAATCCCATCATCATCACGAACGAAGGGGAAAGTCATGGCCCATAGAATGAAAAGATTAGGGATGGTCACGGTGCCCGACTCATCCCTGGGGAAAAATGCTGAGGATATGATCCGATGGGCCAGACGGAATATAGGATGGATGATGGAGGAGGCCTTGGCCTTACCTCGGGGATAGCGAGGGAGTATGGTGAGGCGGAACCAAAAGTTATCGACGTCAAATTCCGGGGGTATCCGTAGTGTCGGATAGCGTCATTCCCTTGAATAGGGAAACCAAATATACCATTGATCGTATCCAGGTTGGTGCGGATGGTTTTGTTACACACCCGAAAAATGACAGTCGACCCCGACTCACAAACGAGTGAGGAAAGAAATTCAAGTGTGAGGGATGGGTAGGACACCGCGGTGGTGTTCAGGAAGGCTAACCAACCTAGGTTTGCGAAAAGAGTCTCGACCTCGGTGAATACACCGAGATCGATAAGTGATTGGGTGTGTGCAAACTTGGTTGATAGATGCCCTCGAGCATCAAGTCTATGGTAGAAGTCTTTTTGCTCTTGGTTCCGAAATCGATACCCATGCGGGCCCAACATTGGGTCCTCAGGGGGGATAATAGGTGGGGGAGGGGCCAGTGAAAGTGCACGTGGTGTATTGGGAGGAGGACATGTTTGTTTGCGTCTCTTTCGAGCCGGTTCTTCCTCCTGCATGATACCCTTCCCCTTATCACGATCCCGGGACATAGTGAGTGTGTGAGAGTGATGCAAATGAGTGTAGAACACGAAAAATTCACGCACACACAAACAATCAAGCAGTTAGAAATTTTTAGGGTAAAAAGTAAACTTGAGCAATGGAGCGAAGTTACCCAGTGGAGGATGGAGTCCCTTGCTTGAAATTGACCCAAATACCATGCAATCGGACTGAGTGTGGAGCCGCGGCACTGTTCTTCAGCGAAAAATTCAGAAATGGGGTATTAGGGTTTGAGAATTCGAAATGGGGGAAAGAGAGGTAGTGAGAACGATGGAGAGATGGAGTGTGTAGGTTGAGAGAGAGGCTAGAGGGGGAGTGGAGGTTGTGGGAGGAGATTGCTGGCCATTGGGAGCGTGGAGGAGACGAAACGACAGGAGATTCGTCGAGATCAGGCGAGAAGAAACGAATGGGTGGGGTGTATTTATAGGTTTTAAGTCGAACCGATCGGGTGAGTTGTCACCCGATCGGTTGACTATTAGGGCAAGATTTTTGGCTGAAGAAATGCTACAGGCGAACCGGTCGGTTGATAACTCACCTGACCGGTTGGCCGCTCCACAGATTTTCCCGAAAGTTTGGTACAGCTCACCCGGTTTGTCACCCGATCGCTCAGTGTATCAACCGATCGGTTGATCAATTCCCAAAAATTCCCGAGAATTAAGCCCAGTTCACCCGGTCTGTCACCCGGTCTCGGCCGGCTTCACCCGATCGGTTCGCTGAGTGACTGATACGGCCGTTAGCTGATACATCCCAACCGATCGGGTGAGTTATCACCCGATCGGTTGGGGCCTTGTTTTCTGCAAAAGTGCACAAACGACCTTACTCCCTCAACGGAAGTTCTTGCGGCTGGATTTATTTACTAAAAATAGACGAAATAAAGTTAAAAATAGTTCTAAAAATGGAAACAAAGGGTTAGAGCATGGGTTGCCTCCCATGAAGCGCATTTGTTTAACGTCGTTAGCTCGACGCCCGTTGATGATGTTCAAGGTGGGCGATACGGGTGATTCCCATGGCTTGGCATCGTTTCAACTTCTCCCTTTGTTGCAGTCGGTGGCGACAAGAGAACTTGCTCGACCACTCTCCCTTGGTCGACAGTGTCCGGAGGCTTCTCCTTCATATTGGCGTCCTCCGCCACTCGTTTGAGGATACGGACCTCATCCCCGGCGAGCCCCATGGGCTCTTTGCCTTTCCTCCTCGTAGGAGGAGCCTTTGGGAATCCGGGAGGGATCACATGTCGCGCGACTGCCCCATCAGCAACTTCTTTCTTTGGGGAGCCAACTTGCTCTCTAAGGTCTCCCAAGTTGTCGGGGGGATTTCTCGAGAGAATTTCCCAGGAGCTTGTTTCTACAGCTCTCTCATCTTTCAGCTCCAGCGCATTGATACTAGGGTCATCTGGAGGATCGGGGTACTTCATCGACAACCCCAAGTCAAATTCGACTCTTTCTTAGCCGACATTGAGGGAAAGCTTCCCATTCTTCACGTCTATCAAAACTCCGGCGGTTGCCATAAAGGGCCGACCAAGGATAATAGGGGTATGCTTGTCTTCCGGCATGTCCATCACCACAAAATCAACTGGTACTTGTACTCCTCTCACATCGACGGGGAGGTCGTCTACTACTCCCACCGGGTACTTGACCGAATGGTCAGTAAGTTGTAATGTCATGCCGGTGGGCTCCAAGTCTCCCATCCCTATTCTCTTGTACAGCGATAGGGGCATTAAGCTGACGCTCGCTCCTATATCGACGAGCGCCCTCTGGATTCGCACTTCCCCAATAGAGCAAGGGATGGAGAAACTTCCTGGGTCTTTGAGCTTGGGCGGATTCGCGCGCTGAATGAGGGCGCTGCACTCCGCCATTAACACAACCTTCTCCTTTCTGGATCCCCGTGTTACCAAGTCCATTAGAAATTTGGCATATGAGGGAATTGTCTCGATGGCCTCGAGGAAGGGGATTTGTAAGCTCAGATCTTTCACCATGGCAAAGAATTTGCCATACTTCTCATCGATCTTGGCTTTGGCAAGCCGTTGTGGGAAAGGCACAACGGGCTTGAATACTCTGAGGTTCCCTTCCTCATCCTTCTTCTTCTCCTCTCCATGGACTTCCTCCGGAGTAGTAGGCTTTGGCGACGAAGCACCGTCGTCATTTAATTTCTCAATTGGTCGTTCCACGACCGACGGTGCTTCCGGTCCTTTGGGGGGCACTCTCGTGGGTATTTGCGTTCCGCTCCTCAAGACGATGGCGGACACATTCTCATGCTCATGCGTGAGCGCCAAGGTCCAATTTACCCCCTTCGGGTTCACCTCAAGCTGTGGCGGTAATAGATTCTACAGTATCTGAAGGTTCGCCACTTGTAACCCCAGCTGGGTCACCTGATCAGTGAGGACTCTCTGTTCCATCTCCAGCTTCAGATTTATCTTCTCCTGGTTGGCGATGTATTGAGTCAAGAGGGACTCAACCGGAGAGATGGCCCTCTGCTGGCCATATTGTTGCTGGGTGGGCTGTTGATTCCTTGGAGTGTACTGCTGGTACTGTTGTGGAGGTTGTTGCTGTTGAAATTGCTGCTGCTGAAACTGCTACTGAGGCCTAGCCGGCTGATATATCTGCTGTTGTTGCTGAGTCGGCTGTTGATAAGGCACTCGGTAGCTAAGGTTGGGATGATTCTGGTTGTTTGGAGAGCAGGCCGGGTTGGAGTTGGTTCATGGTGGAAAAGGCGCATTCCCTGTAGGACTGTAAAATAATGCGCTCGCCTGATCCAACGGTGGTGAGATGTCACCACTGTCGAATTCTCCAAAAACTTCGGATTCCACCGCAGCAATCTGTTGTGAGCCAGCGCCACCGGCGTCTACCATCAATACGGAGGTCTGGGTCGACAGCAAGTCAAACTTGCTTGACAATTTGTCGACATCCTCGACCCTCTGGATGCCCCCAGATCTAGGTGTGGCTCTCTCGTCACACCACCACTCATTGTTGGATGCCATATTTTCAAGAATTTGTCCGGCATCTTCTTCGCTTCTCGACATAAAGGACCCTCCAGCCGCGGCATCCATGGAAGATTTCAAATTGTCCCTCAACCCATTATAGAACAGATTTATGATCTACCACTTGGGGAGCTCATGGTGGGGACATCTTCTCTGCATCTCCTTGTATCTCGTCCAAGCTTCATGCAAGGACTCGTGGCTGGCCTGGGAGAAGGAGGAGATCTACCTCCTCAACCTCATGGTCTTCCCCGGGGGAAAGAACTTCGTCAGGAAAGCATTTGAGAGCTTCTCCCAGGTGTTCAATGTATTCGGGTCCTTCCCCCTTGGCCTTATCTCGCAGAGAGAAGGGAAACAGCTTCAGTCGGATCGCCTCAGTTTTGACACCGTTTATCCAGAAGGTGTCACATTTCTCCAAGAAGGAGTCTAAATGTTCAATCGGGCTCACCATAGGTGCACCCGTAAATTGATCCTGCTGGATCCACGTCACCAAAGATGGCTTAAGCTCGAAGCTTTGGGCAGTAATAGCAGGAGGACGGATGACAGAGGTGGACTCGATAGATGGCATCGAGTACTCCAGCAGGGACTTGTAAGGCGGGGTGTTCTCCCCCATGGCATCAGGATCCTCTCTTCTTCGCTTCTCGGCGGCCAAACGCCTTAGGGTGGCTTTTATCTCTGGATCAATGGGGATCAAGTCGTCGAGACTTCTTGAATTCCTGCGCATGAAAAACAACAAACACCCGTGAAGCGAAAAGTGGGAAAGAAACAGATAAGATAAAAAATAAAAATAAAAATAAGAAAATAAAAAGGAAAAAAAAGAATGCGAAAATTATCGCGAGGTAGGGATGAGAGCTAGACACAAGGGTTCATGAAATCCTAAAATAACAAGCACGTTGCCTCCCCAGCAACGGCGCCATAAAGCTTGACGCCCCACCTGCTTTGTGCGTGTGTTTGATGTGTGCAATCGTATGTTGGGGGTGTGAGATTTAAATATTTGTAACCGCAAGCGCATGGTGTTGTAGTGTGGCTTGGGGGTCGAACTCAGGGAGGCGTGGATGTGCTTGTGTCAAGGAGGATCAAATTCACCCCATGGGCGAGCTAGCCCGGATCGGAAGATGGTTGTCACAGTAAATGGAATGCAAGGGATAAACAATATAAAGGAAAAACCCGGGACTTTGGTTTCCACCCTATCGAGCGACTCTCGCCGATACGGCCTACGGGTAGGATAACGATCGGAATTAGGGTCTAATGGTGAGACGTTGCCTCTAAGAGTGGTACCAACGTCCCATGGGCCCGATATTCCGGTCGGTGCCCAGGATGATACGCCGGACTTCCCGGGTTCGATCAGTGGGCACTCCCGTGTCCATTAACACTGACCGACTCTGGGAGCACTAAGTTCGCAACGATAACTCCCAACGTCTCATCCTGCTGCTCCCGCGTGCTAGGATTCGACGTCTATGCTAAGGGTGTGAGCTATGGCTAGGGAGTCAACCGCCAAGTTTATTCCCCCTTGGCCCGATGGTCAAAGGCGGTCTTTTTCCCGCCGATGACAATAAAACACCCTGCGTAACCGTTAGATTCCTAATCCCTATCGATTTCCTAGTCCTATGGACGCATCGGGAAGAGCCCACGAAGGGGTTTCCACCAAAAACCCAGATTTGGGAACTACTCACACATATTTAGTAAAAAGCAATCTAAATAGAAATCGACCGTTAGAAACATGATCGGGCGATTGAAAAGCAGTAAGAGCAATGCTAATAACACTATATTAAAGTTTGACAAAGATAGGAAGACTTACAAATATCTGAAAAATTACAGCCGTCAAGAGAGAGAAAAAACCGCAAAAAATTACAACTCCCGTTTCTGGAAAACCTAGGGGTTCTATTTATAGAATACGAAATCACCCGATCGGGTGACCTACTTTGTTTCTTCGGCAGCGCAAAATAGGATCCCACCCGGTCACCACGGCACGGTCGGTTGAGGTTGCAGCTGATCGGTTGGATCTTCGTGCCGTCGGGTGAACCGGTCAGTTGATCTCTCCGTGTTGTGGCTTCGGAGAATCGGCTACAGGTGAACCGATCGGGTGAAGGTCACCCGATCGGTTGGCATTCAGCATCGGATTTCCAGAGAGTTGTGGCGTTTGAACCGGTCACTGAACCGACTGGGTGACTTCTTGGCCGCTCCAACTTGTGACCGGGTGGTGCACGCGTGCATCACCCGATCGGTTGGAAATGACCAACCGGTCGGGTGAGGGGCTGAAAGATGCAATCTTCGTCGTTTGACCCCCTGGATCACGCGTGACTCCTCCCGTTGCTCTGGGGACTCATGATATCGTCGTTTTATGTCCCCTATTCCAGTAAAATCCTGCAAAATACGAAAAACACGGAAAAGTGAAAGAAAACATGAAAACACGAGAAAACGAATATAAGACGGCGATAAAATATGGAAAAACACGGAAGAAAATGTGCGCAAATATATGAAATATAAACGCACGTCAATTACATTGAAGAATTCTCTCTTTTATCCATCGTATGAGCTTGAAGACTTCATGGAGCTTCAATCATCATCTACGATCATCCAATCCATGTCATTTGCCTTCAATCAACTTTGAGTGTCATCCATTGCAAGTAGATCTTCATAATAAGCTTAGGCAATGGATTAACTGGAAAATAGGGGATTAGTCACAAGTATTTATGTTTTCTCATCATTAACACCAAGTAGGGAGAAGTCCAATACTCAACACAGAAGAGTCACGAAACTTTGTGCTCCCACATTGAGTTCATGTGTTAGGAGCAGGAGGGTTTGAAAAGCCAAATGACCACTGTCACGGTCGATTTTCGATCGTACTTTCTTCGTGCGCGAACTTTGGTTCGTACACGCACTTATTCTGGACCCTTCTTGTATCCGAACAGCATGAGGTGATATGACGTTATGACCCTCTGACAGAGCACTTATTTGTGGAATTATTTTTGAACGTCATTTCATGTGGTCGTTCTTCCACGAAACAACTTTGTTTGAAGAGGTGTGGTAGCTTCCACCTTCATCGTTAGACCTTTTTATTCTTGGTTCAGTTTTCCGTTACCCTAGCCCGTGACCGAACCCAGTATTCTCGACCCTCTCGAAGGCATGTTCCCCAAGTATTTTTTACCTTTTAATTTTTGGATGACTGGGGACCGACCTACCATTATATTCACTATTGACGTGCGTTTATATTTCATATATTCACGCACGTCTTCCTTTGTGTTTTTCCACTATTTTCCATCGTCTTGTATCCGTTTTCTCGTATTTTCTTGTTTTCGTTTACTTTTCCGTGTTTTTGTATGTTTGTAGGAGTTTGCTGACGTATGGGACATAAAACAACGATGTCATGAGTCCCCGGAGCAACAGGAGGAGTCACGCGTGATCCAGGGGGTCAAACGACGAAGATCACCATCTTTCAACCCCCACCCGATCAGTTGGACACAGCCAACCGATCGAGTGATGCACGCGTGCACGACCCGGTCAGCCGCTTAAGCAACAAAAGTGTCAACCGACCGGGTCGTCGACCGGTTCAACCCGACCGTCATCTCTGGAAATTGGAGCTGAAACTCAACCGATCGGGTGATCTTCACCCGATCGGTTCACCTATAGCCGTTTCCGTGAAGAAGATGACCCAGAGAGCTCACCCGACAGCCGGCTGACAGTGCCAAAATGTGGCAAGTCTCAGTCTTTTGGGCAACAATTCCAACCGATCGGTTGATTTATCAACCGATTGGTTCACCCGATGAGCTCAAGATCCAAACGACGAGCAGCTTCCATCAACCGACCGTGTCGCCTGACCGGGTGAAATGCTGAAGATTGCTGCTGAAGTTCGCAGCAGGTCACCCGATCGGGTGATCCTTCACCCAATCGGGTGATGTCGTTTTCTATATATAGAACCCTAGGTTTCCAGAAAACGGGAGAGTTATTATTTTTTGCTATTTTTCTCTTTCTTGACGGCTGTAATTTTCTAGATATTTGTAAGTTGTCCGATCTTTATCAAACTTTAATATAGTGTTATTTGCATTGCTCTTACTACTTTTCAATCGCCTGATCATGCTTTTAACAGTCGATTTTCATTTAGATTGCTTTTTACCTAATATGTGTGAGTAGTTCCCCAATCTGGAATTTTGGTGGGAACCCCTTCGTGGGTTCTCCCTAATACGTCCATCTGTCGGTTACGTGGGGTGTTTCATTATCATCGGCGGGAAAAAGACCGCCTTTGACCGTTGGGCCAAGGGGGAATAAACTTGGCGGTTGACTCCATAGCCATAGCTCACGCCCTTAGCGTAGACGTCGAATCCTAGCATGCGGGAGCGCAGGATGAGATGTTGGGAGTTATTGTTACGAGCTTAGTGCTCCCGGGGTCGGTCAGTGTTAATGGACATGGGAATCCCCACTGACCGAACCCGGGCAGTCCGGCGTATCATCCTGGGTACCGACCGGAATATCGGGCCCATGGGACGCTGGTATCAATCTTAGAGGCAACGTCTCACCATTAGACCCTAATTCCGATCGTTATCCCATCCGTCGGCCGTGTTAGCGAGAATCACATGATAGGGTGGAAACCGAAGTCCCGGGTTCCCTTTATTATTGTTTAAACCCTTACCTACGATTTGTGACAACCCATCCTCCGATTCAGGCTAGCTCACCCATGGGGTGAATCCGATCCTTTCTAACACAAGCACAACCACGCCTCCCTGAGTTCGACCCCCAAGCCACACTACAACACCGTGCTCTTGCGGTTATAAATATTTAAATCTCACGCTCCCTATCACATACTATTGCACACATCTGACACGACGCGACAACACGGGGGACATCAACTATCAGTTATTAAAACTTTTCTTACTTATTTAAATTTCCAATTTGAAACTGTAGGTGCTGTGCATTTTTAACCTAACCCGTTACCTCTTAAACAGTTAATGATGATCTTAGTTTGTATTAGAGGGATAGGAATCTTTGTAACCGACTTGGTTAAACAATTTAAATCTTATAATAATAACCTAACCCAACTAGCAGTCCTTATCCCACGGTCGTCTCACAGGATCCCACGTTCTCGCGTGTTACTCAACTTCCCTTACAATAGGGCATGTAGGTTTGCAGCCTCTTCAAACTTTTTAACCCAAACAAATTTTTCTTCCCTGGATCCTCGGGTGAACCACCCACCTCCCAAATATAAGATCTAAGCCCCCTACTCTATACAATAGCGTCTAAGGCAACCTCGGTCTAGCTCTTTCTCGTACTGTGTAATTTAGCACACACACTAGGCCAACATGTAGGAAACCCTAGAGGACTCAAAACAACATCAACCCACGAAAGGCCCTGCTAATATCCTTTATATAGTAACCTGGAACTATTCTCTACAATCCTTTATAATAGAACCCTAGGGTTTTTTTTATTTTCCTATCCCCTAGCACCACTCAGCCGCCAACAACCACGCGAAGCCCACATCCACTCCTCCCCGTCACGCGGCCTCTTCGCCCAGTACCTTGCACCGACGGTCACCTCGAACTCCGGCCTCCTTAGGACGTGGCGACCCTCACCGGCCATCCCCCGCTGGTCATCATCTCTGACGCCCCCCAATACCCGACCACCTCCTCCAAATGGCAGCAGCCCGGCGCCCAGATCTACAGACTGTCGCACGACAGTTTCTGGCCGTCGGTGTCGACCACAGAGCCGCCCAATTTCGGCCTCTCCTCCTTCATGAACCACCCTCCGACGGAAACCTCCTTTACGGCAACTCCTTCCCTAGGCTGCTGATGCCGAACCCCCTTGAAATTCGACGGCCACCTCTCACCCCAAACGTTCCGGCCTACCCCATCGCCGGAACTCCACCGCCAGACCTCCCTGACCCTCCCTCCGACCAGACCCCGGTGACCCCTCACTGTAGAACCGTCTGTAACCCGTCGGCGTGCTCCCGAGCGCTGACAGCAGCGCCTACTACTGTCCACGACGATGCCATGCGTCGCCCCGCCCAGCCTCGCGACGACAGCGCTCTCCGACGCTGTTACGACTCCCCGGAGATCCCTGACCCCGTCAGCCCCTTCCCGATGATCCCCTCATCGGAAACCGCCAGCAGCGACCCCCCCTTGGCCGCAGCGATGCACGTCGGCCTCCCCTAGTGTTGCTCGACCACCTGCAACCGCTGTCCGTCACGCGGCAACACCGGTAGCTTGGAGATTCTCTTCATATAGGTTAGTGAACATTCGATGTAATACTTAAGTTCAGTTTGCAAATAGATTTTTGGATTGCTATATTATGAGCAGCTAATTGACCTAATAATCTGATGTTAGCATGCTAATCTGTATGGTGGATAACTTGTATGTAATACCCCCTAGCAGTTGTTAATCTAGGTTGCTATTATAGAATGTTGTAAAATTATAAGAACCGGTAAGTTGACTTAGTTAACATGTTAGTGACATTAATATTGATGTGAACCCTGTATCAGATTGGAGAACCTAATTAAAATTGGATCATTAGACGCTTTAGGTTTGCCTAATAAATTTTGGTTCCGTCGTAACGAACTTATTCAGACCCGTGATTTTTCAACAAATAACCGTTCGTCCAGTACCGTTCGTGATACCGTATCCAACCCTTGACATCGCTGCCCAACGTCAAAGTAGCTCTCGCGTCGTGTTGAGGTAAGATCTACCCCGTAGGAATCACCACTTGCCTGTAAATCAACTAAAATTGGTAATTTCTGATGGTTGTGATTCACCAAGATTAATAAATTGGATTGTAGGCTGGACTGCGATCTGAACACATAGGTAGTTTGGACTCTGATTGATCGTGACTTCAGCTTGGTCGTTTAGGCAAGTGATACTTGCCAGTAAATGTTTTAGGCCATGTTTTTAGGCCAATTTGTTTGTTAGCGTAAAAGAGACTAGACAGTGAAATGATAGCTGCCTAGACGCCCTTTTGATCTAGTTTGACAACGAAACTAGATCCGGCACCCTACTTGATCTGGCTTGACAACGAAGCTAGATCCGACACCTTTACTTGCTTTCATTCATGCTGCCATGTCATGTTAAATTTTCAATTAACGGTACGCACTTTAACTATTCATCTCATGTCATGTCATGCATCATGTTTCTTCGTAATTGAGTAGCACACACTACAAATTTTATTGCTATTGAGGCTAGGCACCTGCTTAGGCGGGTGATTCGGATAATACCCTAAGTTCAGTTTGCAAATAGATTTTTGGATTGCTATATTATGAGCAGCTAATGGACCTAATAATCTGATGTTAGCATGCTAATCGGTATGGTGGATAACTTGTATGTGATACCCCTAGTAGTTGTTAATCTAGGTTGCTATGATAGAATGTTGTAAACTTATAAGAACCTGTAAGTTGACTTAGTTAACATATTAGTGACACTAATATTGATGTGAACCCCGTATCATATTGGAGAACCTAATTAAAATTGGATCATTAGACGCTTTAGGGTTGCCAAATAAATTTTGGTTCCGTCATAACGAACTTATTCAGACCCGTGATTTTTCAACAGAGAACCGTTCGTCCCGTACCATTCGTGATACCGGATCCAACCCCTGACGTCGATGCCCGACGTCAGAGTAGCTCTCGCGTCGTGTTAAGTAAGATCTGTCCCGTAGGAATCACCACTTGCCTGTTAATCTACTAAAATTGGTAATTTCTGATGGTTGTGATTCACTAATCAAGATTAATAAATTGGAATGTAGGCTGGACTGCGATCTGAACACATAGGTAGTTTGGACTCTGATTGATCGTGACTTCAGCTTGGTCGTTCAGGCAAGTGATACTTGCCAGTAAATGTTTTAGGCCATGTTTTAAGGCCAATTTGTTTGTTAGCATAAAAGAGACTAGACAGTGAAATGATAGCTTCCTAGACGCCCTTTTGATCTAGTTTGACAACGAAACTAGATCCGTCACCCTACTTGATCTGGCTTGACAACGAAGCTAGATCCGACCCCTTTACTTGTTTTCATTCATGCTGCCATGTCATGTTAAATTTTCAATTAACGGTACGCACTTTAACTATTCATCTCATGTCATGTCATGCATCATGTTTCTTCGTGATTGAGTAACACATGCTACAAATGTTATTGCTATTGAGGCTAGGCACCTGATTAGGCGGGCACAACCCTATGCCATATTGAAAAACACTTCCTGGCTCGTGATCCAGAAGCGAGCAAAGTGTTGTTGGAAAACCAACGCTCGATACACGTGGAGGGGTAGGGTTAAGCGATCACTTGAGCGTAGAAGTGTGCCCGTACAGCCACTTCAGCCAAAAGGCGTAAACCCTGTGCACATCGTGAAATGATAATGTTCGTGACTCGT
This sequence comes from Scilla litardierei, assembly GCA_030789695.1. Lineage (NCBI taxonomy): Eukaryota > Viridiplantae > Streptophyta > Magnoliopsida > Asparagales > Asparagaceae > Scilla > Scilla litardierei. Next base: position 2,362 of record JAULAV010003046.1, on the reverse strand, counting down.
GAAATAGTGTTTTTTCGTAGCTTCTGCTACGACGTGCATGTATGTCATCATGTCATCTTAAATTGTTGCATTCCTTAAATGTCATTTCATTTCATTATATTTAGAACTGATAATCGCTTTATTTTATTTGTACCCTTGCACAAAAGGCATTCGCTTTCTTTGGAAGACTTTTGCTGACATGTGCCCTTTTCTCTTTGGGTGCCACATGTCAGGTTTTGAGCCTGACTTAGTTGCAGAGGGCGACAGGTTGCTGACTTTCAGTTTGAGGATTTCGTTCCTACCATTAGTCTCAGCCGGTGACTCTCTTTACTTTTGTTTCGGCCATGATTTAGGCCTATTGTTCAGACTTGTACTTTTTGTGACTATCTGTGATGTTGAGAAAAATTGTTGGATGTTTTGGTGGTGGATGTTCTTTTATCTGCTCATTATTGTTGTTGTTGTTTCGTCGCAATGCAAAAGACCTGCTACTGTTCGTAATTTTTTACAGACGCTTATCAGACTGCAGCTTCACCGCTCCACGTCTGAGCGGACCTCCTCATGTCTCGCCTTCCATATTAGGGAAGCGGGGCGTGACAGGTTTTATTGGTGGCCCATGCAGGTCATTTTTGTATCCGCAAAATATTGAAACAACAATAATGATAAACAACATCCAATTAAATATTCGGAACATCCAAGTCATGATTAAGTCTAATCTGAACGTTTTACTGTCTTAAATGGTAGGCAGACTTAGGTAGATGTTCAGGTTTGATAGTCATGAGCCTTTGTAAAGATTTATTTGTACTCGTCATAGGTTGCATTAGTAGTCTCTCACCCAGCTCTGACCATATTTGACTTTTAGAGCTTTCTTTTTAGCCGTTCGTTGAGTCCATCAATTTCGGACCCAGCAGAACATGATCTTGATTCTCTTAGGACCTTTCCCTGAGGTCTCTATTATATTTTAGCTCGTTAGAAAGTCTTAGTGTTAAGTTCCTCCTAATCTTCAGTCGGCCCGGAAATTAGAACCCCTGGTTTCTATCATTCTCCTAATCCTTACACCATGAGTTAATGACCATAGATTTCAAACGTAGTAGATTCACTAAATTATTTCCCACTCATATATACATTTTATTTTATTCACTTCCTACCTTTCGAATCACGTGACTCACCATGACGTTCATTGTCAATCGTTAAATCTTCTTCATTATTATCCTAACCATTCGAGAAATATTTCCAATATTATCTGTTTTGAAATTTCTCTCCCAGTTTAAAATTGTTTGAAAACATTTAGCATGCATTTAGACTCCCTACATTCTCTGAATTTCGAAATTTTTAACTGAAATCTTTAAAATTACGATCTCGTAAATCATTTCCTGACCTAGATCCTTCATATTCCGGTTTTAAAACTTTCTTACCATTTTTGATAAATTCAATTTATCTTTCCTTCCATTTCTATGCTACTAAGTTTATTATTATTCTTCCATTCACCATACATACTGTAGAATATTTTTCTAAGCTAAATAGAATTTCAATATATTTTTTAATATATCAGATCTATGTTCATCGTGCTCATATTTCAAAATTTTCGTATAAACCTATTTTCATTTACAACCCGATCACTGCCTCACCCTACTCATTATTTCCTTGTCTCAACACTTTTTTCGTGTTTTAAAATTTTTACCGTTGGCTCGCCATTCCTACATATTTTTAAGCATGTGTGTGTGTGTGTGTGTGTGTGTGTGTGTGTGTGTGTGTGTGTGTGTGATACCACATTTTACACGTATCCTTCTTTCATCTATTTAATTATTTAGGACAATATTTTTGTCTCACCCAGCCAGCTATCTCATTATCCTCGCCCATCTCCTGCACCCGTTCTTACCGATCTTGTTTCGTTACGCTCTTTAATCTTGGTTTCCTTTATCTTGCTTAGTCACCCTACTAGTGCTTGTCGTTGCTTATGTTAACTCTAGTATAGTGGTGGGCCCTTTGGTTTTTGGGATGTAATCGTGATGCATGAATATAGGTAGAGTGTGTGGACTTGTATGAGTGTGTTACCCTAAGGATATTAAGGATTGCCTCTCGTGTTATATATATATATATATATATATATATATACTAGTCATAACCCGTGCCCGTAGGGCACGGTCCATTTAAGATATTTCCCCCTCAAAATCTCTGTTCCCCAAAAAATTAAAGCACAATAATTTTTATTTAGTTCACTCAAAAATTTAGTTCCTCCCAAAAATTTACTTTCCTCGTAGAATTTAGTCCTCTTAAATTTTAGTTCCCCACAAAATTTAGATCAGAACCCATGCCGTAAGGGCGCAGTTAATTTAAAATATTCACTCCCAAAATCTTGGATCCCCTAATATTTTTTTATGCAGCA
>JAULAV010003045.1:0-62949 GCA_030789695.1 Scilla litardierei | reverse complement strand
AAGATATGAAATCCTTATAGCATGTGATTCGTATTTTCCAAGTTATCATGATGTGTAGCTTATGGCTTTAGATCTGAGAGAATAATCTAGCGACCCCTTCTACCTCGTGTTCTTTCTTTTTCATTTTATTTTCTTTGTTTTCATCTCCCGAGTTCGTCTCTCTACTTATCTTCCTCGAGGACGAGTAAGAGGTAAGCTTGGGGGATTTTGATCACTCCATATTTTACCCCTTTTTTCTGCATGTTTGCATGCCGTTTTGATCGCCCACATCGCGTCTTTCATGATTATTTGACAATATTGCGATGCTTTTCACTATTTCTTGTTTTTGTCGTATTTCAGGATATATGGAGCGATTCGGAGCGATTTTGAGATCAAGTGGTTCGCAAGCGCAAAGGAGTGTCACCCACGGCTCATTTGAGGGCCATTCAACGATGGAAGATGGGTGGAAGAAGAAGGAACTTCGTAAGAGCGACAAGGAGGAGAAACGGAGAAGATTGGGCATTTACAGCATGCCACTCGACCGAGTGGACCACTCACTCGGCCGAACGAGAAGCCCCACTCGGTCGACCGGAACGGATACGTACTCAGAGTCAATTTCAGTGTATACTCGGCCGAACAAAGAAAGCCCACTCGGCCGAGTGAGAAACTTCACTCGTCCGAGTGGTACAAGGAATTCCTTCAGAGAAAAGGCCGAAGTTACTTGAATTTTCAGAGATCCTTTAGAGACCTACTCGGCCCAGTAGAGAAGTCCACTCGACCGAGTGAAGAATCCCACTCGGCCGAGTGAAGCCGATGACACGAACGCCCAGATTTTCAGACAGCCTTCTACTCTTTTGAAATCTGCTATCATTCCAGATGTCAAAGTACTTTTATCATATTCTTTATGGATAATAGACTTCATGAAGGTTCCAACGCCGCCAAGAACGCATCAATCGGAGGTCGGATGAAATCTGGTGAATTTCTGCAAGTCGATGCTGTAGTGCTGGAATTCGCATGTCAGTGTCACTCGGTCGAGTGACATTTCCACTCGGCCGAGTGAGATTCACACTCAGCTGAGTGACCAGTTTTTGCCAGTTTTTGACAGAGTGCTGTTTTCTGGAAATTCTGCATGAATTCCCACTCGGTCGAGTGAGCTTTCCACTCGGCCGAGTCGCTGCCTGCTCGAACTTAACTTACACGCGGACATGATTTCAGGTGCAGGTTTCATGGGGTTTTTGGGCAATTTTGCTAGGGTTTTTTGGGGGCTATTTAAGTGGGTTGTAGCCGTCATTAGAGGAGGTTCCTATATGTTTTCTTAGGGATTATTTTAGAGGTTAGGCCATGCCCTAGGCCCCCTCTTGGATCTAAAAGCGTGTATTTGGATTGAAGATCTTCATCAAAGCTAAGTATTTTGTTCTTGTTATTTGAATCTTTGTTTTTTCTATCTTTTTGTATGCAAGCAATGATTTTTATAGATTTCTCCATCGTTATTGCTATGCTTGAGTAGATTTGATGTTCTAGTGCTTGGGGATGAACCCTATGGATCTAATTTCATATTTGTGATGAATTATTCTCTTTGTTGCTAGAATTGCTAAAGGGGTTAGGTTGTGATTGATTTATCACGGATATCTAGGAATTTCCATCGATTGGGGTTTGCAAGAGATTGGATTCTAATCAATGGGAATGCCTAGATATTCGATTTAGGTTTATAATCGAGATTCTCTAGACTTCGTTTGCAATGGATTGGACCAAAGTTAGGATTTTTATTATAAATCTATACCCATATTCGTTTGCAAGAGATTGGACGAATACGAACTATCACAACCTAGATCGTGACTCGAGTTTGCACGAGAGTGGGCTCGAGGAGCGATTGAACGATGATGTCGATCCTAATGCTAGTGGCTTAGCTTAGGGTTTGCACGAGAGTGTGCCCTAACCAAGGTTACTATAGACTGGCAATAGTGCGAGAGCGTGAGCTTGGTTCTCTATTCAGTTACGACTAGTTCACCTCGACACAAGTCTCGTAATATTGAGATTCACGATTTACAAGGATGAATGACGATCCGTAGTGGGGATTCCCTAGCCCTAGACACTTTTATTATATTGTATTTGAATCGATATTTGATCGACTTCTTTATCACCGACACCGACATCCACCACCATTGTCATTACATCATACCATAACCTTCTCCACCAATAAAACATTCGTAGTCGAGCCAACCTAGGATAGATTGGAACCAACACCACCTCCTCGTGTTCGATACCCGCTCGCCACTTGACTGTGCGCTTGCGGTAAAACTACAATCGTTCTCCGGGTGTGTATCCGGGGCCGACTAGAGACTGCTAAGGTAGAGGAGGAGTCTAAGGGCCACCAGCTAGATGTGGCAGAGGTTTCCATTAACTCCGTGGTAGGGTTCACCCCAAACCATACCATGAAATTGAGAGTGCATATCGGTGACCAAGAGGTGACAGGAGTTATCGACAGTTAGGCGACCCACAATTTCATTTCCAAGAGAGTGGTGGCCCAGCAGGAGCTTCAGCTGACAGACTGTGGCAGCTTTAGTGTCATGATATGGACTGGGAAGAAGGAGAGTAGTCGGGGGTTGTTTGCAAAAGACTAGTGCTGACATTACAAGGGGGTATAGGTAATAGCAGACTTCTTGCCTCTAAACTTGGGGAGCACCAACGTCATCTTGGGCATGACATGGCTGCAGACGTTAGGAGAGATGACGGTGAATTGGAAACTGCTCAGGATGGAGTTTCAGGAGGAGTGGAGAGCAGTCACATTAAAGGGGGACCCCAGCCTATGCAGATTACTAGTCTCGCTGAAAACCATGGTGAGGACCATTCAGACTGAGGGCAGAGGATACTTAGTGGATTTATACTCATTGGCGGGAGAAGGAGGCGCTGAGGCCAGTGATGAGCAGCTCATCCCAGGAGAGCTGCATCAGCTAATGGAATAGTTCGAGGAGGTCTTCCTGGAGCATCAGGGTCTTCCACCGTCGAGTGATCACGATCACACCATAGTACTGCGAGAGGGCGTGTCACCCATCACTGTGAGGCCCTACCATTACCCCCAGGCGCAGAAGGACGAGATCGAGAGGATGGTGGCGGAGATGGTACAGGCGGAAGTGATACAGTCTTGTGTGAGTCCCTTTTCCAGTCCAGTGATGTTAGTGAAGAAGAAGGATGGGAGCCGACGATTCTGTGTGGACTACAGGGCCTTGAATAAGGAGACAGTTCCAGATAAGTTTCCCATACCAGCTTTTGATAAGCTCCTGAATAATTTGCATAAGGCAGCCATATTTACCAAGATAGATCTCAAGTTGGGCTACCACAAGATCATGATGCGGCAGAAGGATGTGCTTAAGACAGCGTTCAGGATGCATGAGGGCCACTACGAGTTTCTATTCATGCCTTTCGGCTTGACTAACGCACCAGCTACCTTCCATGCCTTAATGAACAAGGTATTCTGTCCTTACCTGAGACGATTTGTACTCGTTTTCTTCGATGATATATTGGTGTACAGTCGTACCTTGGAGGAGCACTTGGACCACCTACAGGTCGTGGTCAAGGAGCTGTAGTATCATCAGCTGTTTGTGAATAGAAAGAAGTGCTTATTCAGACAACCACAGGTGAAGTACCTGGGACATGTGGTATCGACAGACGGGGTGGCAGCAGACAGATCGAAGATTGTGGTGATGCTAGATTTACCGTGCCCCACCATCCTCAGGGGACTACGGGGATTCCTAGACTTGACAGGATACTACCGCATATTTTTGCAGAGATACAGGGCTATCGAATGGCCACTGACCGAGCTACTTAAGAAGGACCAGTTCATTTGAGGTGATGAGGCGACGACAGCATTCGAGGCCTTGAAGAACGCCATAACCAACATGTTAGTTTTGGCATTGCCAGACTTTTCCAGACCCTTCGTGGTAAAGGCGGACGCGTCGGGACACGGATTGGGAGCAGTATTGATGCAGGATCAGCGGGTCATAGCGAATTACAGTCAGGTGTTGATTGCTAGAGCTAGACTGCTGTCTGTCTACGAGAGCGAGTTGATGGTCATTGTCCTGTCTATCCAGAAGTGGAGACCATATTTGTTGGGGAGGAGTTTCCTGGTGTGCACGGATCAGAAAAGTCTCAAATACCTATTAGAGCAGCGCATGGTAGTAGAGGAGCATTAGAAGTGTCTGTGGAAGTTGATGAGATACAGATTTGAGATTGAGTATCGCCCCCGACTTGAGAACAATGCGGCGGACGCCCTTTCACGGCAAGAGAAGGAGGTGGAGTTGGCGGCACTGGTGGTTTCAGTACTACAGGACTGGGAGCCACTGCAGCAGGAGATTAAGCAGAACCAGGACTTGGCAGGCAGACTGTCGGCACTATTACAGGGATCTACAGAGTACACAGGTTATACTATTTAGGAGGAACGACTGCTACATTGGGGACAATTAGTTCTGCCAATGACTTCGACATATATACCGACTATACTCTAGGAGTTCCACATCAGTACCGTAGGAGGACATTCTGGGGTCCTCAAGACTTACCAGAGAATGGCAAGGGAGGTCTACTGGAAGGAAATGAAGAATGATGTAATGAGGATGGTTGCAGAGTGTGACGTTTGTCGGCTTCACAAGTACCAGGCAATGGCTCCGGGGGATTACTAGAGCCGCTATCTTTGCCTGATCGTGTGTGGGAGGACCTTTTCATGGATTTCATTGATGGACTGCCGGAGTCGGGAGAAAATACCGTCATATTTTTTGTGGTAGACCGCCTCAGCAAGTATGTGCACTTTATACCACTCCGGCATCCTTACAGCGCAGTGTCGGTGACGGAGGTATTTTTGAGAAAGGTCATTCGCTTGCATGGGCCCCCGAAGTCCATTATCTCTGACAGAGACAATGTGTTCCTAAGTAGATTCTGGCAGGAGCTTTTCAGGCTTCAAGGTACAGTTTTGAGACGGAGTACAGCCAACCATCCGCAGACAAATGGCCAGACTGAGGTCGTCAACAGTAGCGTGGAGACTTATATGCAGTGTTTTATTTCAGAAAATCCCAAGGAGTGGACATGTTGGCTGGCATGAGCGGAGTACTGGTACAGTATATCTTATCACACTGCAGCCCAAACGATACCTTTCAGGATTCTGTATGGCCGTGATCATCCATATTTACTACACTATAGGCAAGAGACGACAACAGTATCCGATGTAGAGCAGTATTTGGCAGAGAGGGGTCAGATTTTCGAGGAGCTGAAGCTCCCTCTGGCTAGAGAGCTCAGTAAATTATGAAGACAAGGGCAGACCTTCATCGCAGAGATGTGCAGTTCGTAGTGGGAGATATGGTGTACCTGAAGCTGAGACCCTACAGGAAGAGATACTTGGCCCACATGAGAAATGAGAAGTTAGCGCCGCGGTATTTTGGACCTTTCAAGGTCGAGGCCATGGTGGGACCAGTTACTTATAGGTTAAGACTCCCCCCAGGATCCGCTATTCATCCAATATTCCATATATTGTACCTTCACCAGGTTATCAGAGACCACACACCTTCGCCCACCCTTCCAGAGACATTGACAAATGATATGGAGGTAAAGTTGGAGCCTGAGGCACTGAAGGGTGTCCGAAGAGGGAGCACTGGAGAGTGCGAGGTTCTGCTTCAGTGGAAGGATTTGCCAGAGTACGAGAGCACGTCGGAGTCCATGGACGTAATGGCGCAGCAATTTCCAGATTTCCACCTTGAGAATAAGGTGGCTCTTTGGGGAGGGAGTAGTGATGGGACACGGGTCTACACATGTAGGCGCACCCGCAAGCCGCGCGCATGGAGGGCCGGCCTCACCCTAGGAGCGTTTTCATCTCTCTTTAATCTATTTAATTTTAATGGCAAACTTGTAATTAGATTAGAGAGGGGTTTATTCTTAAGATAGGGCTAGCCATCATATCTCTTCATGCTTGATTATTGAATTGTTCTTGAGGGATTTCTAAGGAGAGTGCAGACGTCTTCGCTTATTGACGTCTTGGGAGAGTGGTTGCCCCTTTAATTGTAGCCAAATTTATCTCTTTTCTCGTTCTTTTCTTCAATATACTTTCAGATTTGCTATATTCCTATCAAAAACATACCTTGTGAAAGCTAGCTAATGTTACATTATTATAATGTCTGCTTGCTTCCGATGATGAGACCATGGATACAAAGTTAGTTGCTGATAAAATCAGTACTGATTAATAACGTAGTCGCCTTCAGTTACTCCACATATCCATTCCAACTCAGTTCTTGCTTTTAATTTCAATTTAGTATGTTTTCAATACTTCTATTTTTTTAATGTAATAAACAATTGTAACACCCTTCACGCCTTATAAGTCAGATGACTAAGGATCTTAATGTAATAATGTTAAAATCAACTGTGGTGTTTGTTTGACAAAATGCTATAAAACCTAAGATTGCTTTTATTTCCAATATGTACGCTAGAAGTATCTTAATACGTCGCAGACCCATTTCCCACTGTCCTATACTGGGAAGCATTATGTGACAGTAGAAATCTTGTTTCTGTTCAGATATGTGGCACTCATCAACACGTAATGCTTTAAATATAAATATGGAACTTATCACATTAATTATACAAAATTTTTATGGATGAATATAAAAGAACATTAAATAAAACTGAAATTTATACAAAATATTAGAATTAATACATTTGATTTTTAAACGAATACACGTGCTAAATAAATGATGTCATTTGTTGATAGAAAATGAAGAGACTTGGACATTGTCAACTATTAATTCATTGGATGGCATGTTATTAGAACTTAAACTGGACTGAATTCCAGGTCAAATTTTTTCCCAAGGGGGGGCTAGAAGAAGATGTTATATTAGTCCACGACATTAAAATTCCAACTTCAATTCGGAGAAATATGGGAAGTTGGCATTATAATATTAGAGAAATAGAGACTTGGATTATTATATGAAAATTTAATATTTTTTCCCTTTGCACCAAGATTTTTAGTCCAATCTTAGACTTTGGATATCTTGTGATCTAATCTCACGCCTTACAATAACAAGTTTTAAGTTGTGTGTGTGTGTGGGGGGGGTGTGGGAGAGCTAGGTTATAGTCGAGTGGACCAAACACTTGGATTCAACCACTCAAGTTTAAAATTGGACCATCCAAATAGAAACCCTATTTTGATGGACATGATCTAATACGTCTAAATTACATGTAAAAAATCAACTGATTTAAAGGTGTGTTATCTATGCAAAATAGTCAAAAAAAATCGGCATTTCAAGATTGTCATAAAATCAATTAATTTGTCACCATTTGATACAAGGGTATAACATGTCCAAATCATTTGAATTTTATTTGTAAATAGTTTAAAAGTGTTTGATCACAATCAGTAGAATCGATCATTCATTTTGGTGTCCCAATTTAAAAGGTAATGTTTCGCCTACTCGAATGGATAATGATCAACCTCTCTTTCTCTCTGTATCGCGGACGCATGATTGGTAGATGAATATATTGCCTTCTTCCCATTCTATTTATGTAGGTTGACATTTATACGAACGCTTTTTGTTTAATTTCTTATAAAGTCAAATTTTCATTAGTACGAGTTAATGGAATGGATTCTTTGCCTAAGCACTCTTAATAACAGATTTTAGATATAATTAGTACTGATATACCGAATATTTTATTGGTTGATACAAATTATTCTGGAGTCTTCATAATCCGAGTATGCGGTACCAGAATAAGAATAGATTTGACAGCAGATTATGAAATAATGGCTCGACACCATAATAGAATCACTGCCAACGACAGACAATGCACCTAAGTATGAAAAAAGTTCATGCTTTGTTATGCCAGGCTATCCAACATTTATAATGGGCATGATAACTGCTGAAAGCATCTAAATAATAAGCCCATATCCCAAGATGAGTGGTATCCTATTTAAACTTTCCTATATCCACCGGTAATACAGTTATGCTAACAACTCATTCTCTACTCCTACAAGGATGGAGTAACTGAAGTATTAAGAACTTAAGATACGGTCATGACAAGATGAGACATTTATCATTATGATATGTATTAAGTGGAACTGCAATGATGTATGTAGCTGAGGCATCTTAACAGATCGATAGATTTGAACCGTGTTCCTAAATGACCACTGGTCAATTCGATCAAGCACTTGTCATTTATTTTTATTGTTCAACTGTTTGATAACATGAAAACCATAAAGACATCTGCCCTTGTTCAAACACTTGACCGATCCACTTACTTCTGTTATATCAATATTAATTACTACTGTTGGAATTATATATATTGTTCCATGTGTCAAATAGAAGCTGTTCAGATTTGTTACGACTAATTTGGGAAAAGCCCGAATCACAACGGCCCACGGCCCAGCCTCAAAGGGGACACCCACTAGGGAAGACGGGTCCTCCCAGAAGGGCCCACGGACGGGGCTGAAGGCCCGGCCACTCCACCTTCGGGGGCACCCGACTAGCCCCCATTCTGCCAGGTTAACCGCCCCTCAGAATCCGCGACCCCTTAATGGCCATTAACAGACCCGTTAATGGGCCACCCCTCCACTACACACGAGTGGGAGGAGGCGGAGGCGGATCGTGGGGACGTGAAAAGGGGGCGGGATGTGGGGCAATCACGAGGAAACCTATAAGGGGAAGGCCAAGGCGACGGAGAAAAGGGATCGAGACTCAGGTAATCATCAGAGAGGTACTCTATCAACGACCTAGGCATTTGCCATCTCAATTCCTCCCTCCCCCAAACTCGCGCCGCCTGGGTTGACGTTCCGGCTTCCTTACAAGCCGGATCTCCCCGCCGAGTACCCCTTCAGACCTTGATCTGACTTAGGCATCGGAGGGGATTTGGCCGGAACCTAGGTCCGGCCTCCCTGACGAGTTTCCTCATCTGTCCAGGAAGAAGCTGTCCGAGGCGCCGAGGCTACGCCTCAGCGTCCCCCCCCCTCAATCGTCAGGTGGACGACTGCTCGGGAACGGACCCTCTAGCAAGGTGCCGAGGCTACCCCTCGATGCGGATCCGACCGAGGCCGAGTGCGACCCAGCCGAGGCCGAGCGCGACCCAGCCGAGGCCGATCGCTACCCACCGAGCCGAGGCTTCTCCTCAGCTCCCTGAAGGCAGAGCATCGACGCGACCCGGGGACTCCCCAGTCTGCGCCCGACCCCACTTCCACCCACGCCGAGAGCACGCGGGCTCGGCGATCCCAAGGGACCCCCAAGTCGTCCCCTTGACCACGTTGACCACGCAGCCGACGGTCAACGAACAGTGGTGAGAAAACACCCGTAAACATCTGGCGCCGTCTGTGGGAAACGAACAACACCCACGAAAAGCAACCACACCAACAATGACACGGCTCCACCCCCCATGGCGGAGAAGAGGCGCGGCCTCGGTGGTGGGCGCTGACCAACGCCCTGGCAAGCGGAGCGAGGCCATGCCCCCCGGGCACGTGAACCGGGTGGTGAGCTCGGATCACGCGGAGGGCAGTGTTGAGGAGACCGGTGACCGACCGTTAGCTTCCCGGGGTAGTAGGATCGGGAGAACACGGAAAAAGCCGAGATCGAGCGAAGCGCTGGTGGTATCCGTGATCATCGATACCTCCGTGGTGCGGCGGCTGCTAGTCGACACCGGCAGCTCGTGCGACATCCTCTTCACATCGACTTTGGAAAGGATGGGGCTGCACGGCGAGGATTTGGAGCCGTGCACGGGGCCCGTGGTGGGCTTCACGGGACACTCCGCACCTATCATCGGGGCGATCCACCTCCCGGTCACACTCAGGGGAGCACCCGATTCGGTGACACTGACGGTGGAATTCATTGTGATGAAAGTCGTCTCGGCATACAATGGGATCATCGGCCGCCCCCTCCTCAACGCCATCGATGCGGTGGTCTCGACGCTCCACCGGACGATCAAGTTTCAGACCCCAAAAGGGGTCGGGCAAATCGATGGCGACACGAAGGGAGAGAAGATCTGCTACCACCTGACAGACGAGAAGGTCGTCGGAGGGCCTGGCGATCCAATGGCCTCACTCGACCTGAGGCATGGACCGAGACCCACCCCTGCGGAAGAACAGGAGCAGATCCCCGTCACGAACGTCGGGGGGAGATTCGTCTCCATTGGGGCAGGGCTAGATCCCGACTCAAAGCACAAGCTGGTTGAATGCCTGGAGGCTAACCTGGACGTCTTCGCGTGGTCAACCGAGGACATGCCCGGCGTCGATCCCCGAGTGATCGTTCACCGATTGAACGCCGACCCCAACTTCAAACCCGTCAGACAGAAGAAGCGGAACCTAGGTGGCGAAAAGATGAAGGCGGCATCTGATGAAGTAGAACGCCTCCTCGATGCCGGTTTCATCTGAGAAGTCTGGTACCCCAAGTGGTTGTCCAATGTGGTAATGGTCAAAAAACCCAACGAGAAGTGGCGAATGTGTGTGGATTTTAACGACCTCAACAAAGCCTGTCCCAAGGACAGCTATCCACTGCCACGGTTCGACCACCTCGTAGACAGCGCCTCGGGATACGAGATGCTCAGCTTCATGGATGCCTACTCCGGGTACAACCAGGTCCAGATGGATCCTGACGATGAAGAGATGACGGCCTTCACGATTGACCGAGGGACCTTCTGCTACAAGAAAATGCCCTTTGGATTGAAGAACGCGGGGCAACTTACCAAAGAATGGTCAACAAGGTGTTCGACTCCCAGATAGGAAGAAACCTGGAAGTCTACGTCGACGACATGCTGGTCAAGTCGAAGGATCCTGTTGACCATATCGCCGACCTAAGGGAAACCTTCGAGCGGCTACGAAAGTACAATATCCGGCTCAATCCCGCGAAATGCATGGTCGGGGTGAGATTTGGCAAGTTCCTGGGATTCATGATCACCAATCGCGGGATCGAGGCCAACCCCGACAAGATCGAGGCACTGATCAACATGCGGGAGCCGACAACCATCAAAGAGCTGCAGAGGTTGAATGGCCGCATTGCTGACCTTGGGCGATTTCTGTCCCGGTCGGCGGAAAGATCTCTCTCGTTCTTCAAAACTCTGAGGAAGGCCATCGCTGCGCCATCCGAAGAGAGGAAAACAATACCATGGGATGAGGACTGCTCCCGAGCATTCGTCGAACTCAAAGAGTACCTCCGTAGCCCACCACTCCTCTCCAAACCATGAGAGGGGGAGCCGTTGAGCCTCTACTTAGCCTGCACGGTGGAAGCGGTGAGCTCAGTGCTGATCAGGGAAGACGACGGGGTGCAGAGACCGGTATACTACACTAGTCGTGTCTTGAAAGACGCTGAGGGACGGTACACACCAATGGAGAAGCTAGCGTACGCCCTCGTCCTCTCGGCCAGGCGACTCTGACCCTACTTCCAGGCTCACACGATACTGGTCCTTACCGATTCCCAGTTGGAACAGAACCTCAAGAGGTTTGACCGCATGGGAAGGATGCTGAACTAGGGGGGTCGAGTTGAGCGAATTCGACCTACGATTCAAGCCACGCACGGCCATCAAAGGGCAGGCGCTAGCTGATTTCATCGCCGAGTGTACCATATAAGAAAGGACCCTCACGCCGAGAGACGGCTCGGTAACGGTAACAAACCAACCTTTATATTTACTTATGACTGACATCACCTCGGCTGGCCACTCAGGGGACCTAGACACATGGATTATTCATGTGGATGGCTCGGTGACCCGGGCAGGAAGCGGGGCCGGGATCACGATTCGATCTCCCGAGGGGAACGTCGTCGAATACGCGCTTAGGTTCGAGTTCCCGGCCACCAACACCGTGGCCGAGTATGAGGCCGCGATAAACGGCTTGAGGCTGGCCCGAGAACTCGGAGCTGAGTACGTACGGCTCCTTAGCGACTCGAAGCTTATCATCAACCAGCTGCAAGGGAGCTACGAGGCATACGAGGAGACGATGCAAGGCTACCTGGCCACGGCCAAGACTGAGATGTCCAAATTCAAAAGGGCCGAGACCCTTCACCTCCCGCGGTCGGAGAATGCCCGAGTAGACGCTCTATCCAAGCTTGCCTCCTCCTCGCCCAAGGAGTTAAGTCGCACCGTCTATATGGAAAACCTCAGGAGCCCCAGCATGGAAGAGAAGGAGGTGATGGCGATTGACGAAGACCCCACCTGGATGGACCCAATCATCCGATACCTCACCCACGGGGAAGCGCCAACCGATGTGGAAGAACGTCGAACCCTGGAGAGGAATGCGCTCCGGTACGTGATGCATGAAGGAACCCTCTACAGAAGACGGTGGACAAAGACGGACGTCCTCCCCTACCTTAAGTGCCTCGGCCCCAAGGAAGCTGACTACGTCCTCAGGGAAGTGCACGAGGGGATCTGCAGGAATCACCATGGAGGCACGACAATCGCCCAGAAGATCTTGAGGCAAGGATACTACTGGCCGACCCTGATCCACGACGCGACAGAGTACGTCCAGAGGTGCCAGGAATGCCAAAGGTTCGCCAGCACCGGGTCCACTCCCCCATCAGAGCTCGTCCCAATCATCAGCCCAGTACCTTTTGCGAAGTGGGGACTCGATATCCTGGGACCGTTCATGTCGGGCCGAGGGCAAAGGAAATACCTGATCGTGGCCGTGGACTACTTCACCAAATGGATCGAAGCCGAACCTCTAGCCTCAATCACCTGGAAGAAGGTAAAGAGCTTCGTATGGAACTCCATCATCTCCAGATTCGGAATCCCCTGCGCCATCGTCACTGACAACGGAAAGCAATTCGACTCGGCCGGGTTTAAAGACTTCTGCGCTGAATGGAAGATCAAGCTACTCTTCGCCTCGGTGGCGCACCCCCAGACCAACGGGATGGCGGAGGTCGCCGACAAATGCATCATAGAACCCCTCCGCAAGAAAGTAGAAGGCGCCGAAGGGAAGTGGCCAGAAGAGCTTCCCGGGATACTCTGGTCTTACCGTACGACCCATAAGCAAGCCACGGGTGAGTCCCCATTCATGCTCACCTATGGCACTGAAGCAGTGGTCCCAGTCGAGGTGGGCGAGGAGTCCCTCCGCATCCGACATTTCGACGAAGAAAGAAACGCCGAGGGTTTGGAGCTCGGCCTGGATCTCCTGGGTGAGCGACGAGAACAGGCCTTGGCCACCATCATCCGCCAGAAGCAAAGGGTGGCACGTTACTACAATTCCCGCGTCAAGGGGCAGAGTTTTCGCCAAGGGGATTTGGTCCTTAGAAAGGCGGTCTTCTATCCAGAGGTCGCGCACAAAGGGAAGCTGGCAGCCAAGTGGGAGGGCCCCTACCGGGTGGTCGAAGTTCTAGGACCCGCTACTATCGGCTAGCCAATTCAGAGGGAAAGACCCTCACCCATTCCTGGAACACCGAGCACTTGCGCAAATATTACCAATAAAGCCTACGAGATCGCCCGCAAATGTAACTCTTTTCTTCCCTCTTGCTGAATAAATTGGTTTGATCCTGCTTTCTTCTTATAGCATGGCCGTAAAAAACCTCACGGAAAGGGGAGACCCTGCCAAGGGAGTGTCCGGGTGGCACCTCGCATAGACAAGGGACGACCCCCAAACGGGCTAGCCCCCCTCCACGTTCGCCTGGTCGGGAAACTCCCCGGGGCCGAACCTCGGAGCGGGCAGACTGCTAGGCAAGGGTAGCCCTCCCAGCGAATGGAACGACTCGAACCGGTCGTAAGGCTGGGGCAACTCCCCCAGCGGGCCGGCGAACCGACCGACCGTGAGGCTAGGGGCAGCTCCCCTAGCGGGTCGGTCGAAAGGATGACCTCAGAGGTCGACCTCATCGGCTAGTCGCAAGACATGGGGTCGCACCCCAGGCCGACTAGCCAACTGACCGGGGGGCAACTCCCCCGATACGGCTGCATGCCAACAGAGCCGGGGGCAACTGCCTCGGCCCGTCGACACGCCAACCAAGCCAGGGGCAACTCCCTCGGCCCGTCGGCACGCCAACCGAGCCGGGGGGCAACACCCCCGGCAGGAGCACCGACTCTTCTCCATCAGAACTCAAAAGAAGGACCCACCCCAAGGGAGGAGGTGAGCAATAGCAAGCAAGGAAAAGACACTTTACTTTCGAAAAATATGAGGGGCTACACCAAAAGCCCTGGTCCTGAAAAACTTAAGGACCAGGCTAGGGATCTAAACACTCCCTCACTCGTCTCCTCGAGGGGCCCCCTCAAGACCGTCAACTGGAGAAGCGCCGGACCGCTCCGGGATCTCTTCCTCTTCATCGGAGTACGCTTGAAGCTCCTCGAGGTTGATCTCCGCGAGCGGGAACCTCTTTCGAACCTCGTCCTGGCAGGGGGGCGAATCCCTTCTCGAACGCCGAGGACATGGCCTTAGAGGCGAAGGAAAGGGCATATTCCGTCACGGCGTCCTGGGCAACCTTAGCAAGGTCCACGTCCTCTAGCTCACGAATCCGACCCTCGAGAATGGCCACCTGTCGTTGGTGATTGAATCGGTCCATCTCGATCTCTTTCGATCTCGAGTTAAGCTGGGATAGGAGGGCCCTCTCCCGCTCTTCCGCCGCCTCCAGCAGGATATTGAGTTCCTGGGCATCGGCCGTGATGGAAGGGGCCGGATCGGCGCCGGCCTCAGCTGCTGCACCAGTGGCCGCGGTGAGCGCGGCAATTCGCTCCTCGGCCTGGGACTTCCCGACCAGAGCTAAGGCTTTGTCCTGGTCCGACTTCTCCAGGGCAGAGGAAAGCTCGGTCACGCAAGACTCCAGGGACTTCACGAGCGCCTTGGACAAGTGATCGGCCTCCTCCTCGCCTTCCCAGGCCCCGGGAACCGGCGCCGCGTCCGCCTTAGCCTTGGAGAGAGCCACAAATTGGTGCCTCATCGAAAGCCCAACAGAGGATAGCTACACAAAAGAGGCGGGAGTAAGTTGAAGATAGCAGCAAAAGACTAGGTTAGGGAAGAAGCCCCACCTGTTGGCCGGTCTGGACCACGAAAGCGGCCAGACGGTCGCCTCTGACCTCGTCCAAAGCGGCTCGGTCCGAGGAGAGGATGCAGTTCTCAGCCACCCGTGCCGCCACACTACAGCCGGAAAAGACCGACTCACCCGCTCCTACGGGGAAGTAGGGACGGAGAAGATCCTCCTCCCCCTGAGGTAAATCCGTGGGGGCGGAGCGGAACGCACCTAGATACCGCTCGTATATATCAGGAAGAGGGCCCGGCTGCGGAGACAAGGGGCCACCACATGGCCAAACCGCCTCGGCCGAGGGTGACAGGGCCCGGCTCTTGGGCAATGAAACGCAAACCGCCCCAGCGAGATCGCGGACCTTCTTCGAGACACCATGCTGGGAGGAAGAGGGGACCTTCCTCTTCGGATTCTCGGCACCAGCCGTCGGGCGGTCAACACGTTGTTTCTTTCAGACCTCCAGCACATGATCCCCTCTCCGAGAGGCAGGGTCCGGGATCCCGACTTGAGGAGGAAGGGCAGAAGAACTGGAGGGAAACCCACCTGCGCAGGGGGGAAAAGGGGAAGTCATCATCAACCAACCCTATCAGCCACAGAACAGTGGCCACGGAGCAGTATCCTCGGAGCGATGAGGGACGGCTGAACTCACCAGTGGGCCACGTGGTCTTCCGCAGATTGAGGTCAGAAAAGAGAACAGTGGCTCTCCGATCGCCTGGCGGGACCGCCAATAGGGCCTCCACGGTCTCGAGTTCGGCCGCGGTCGGGTCACCCAGCTCCAGTGCCAGCATCACGTCGACGCTCCAGTGAGTTGGGAAATCCATATCCGACGGGCCGACGACGAAGAGATACTCCTCCTTCCAGAGCTTGACGGAGCTCGACAGCCCCAATACCAGGCTCTTCGAGGGCCGAGCGCTAATGTAAATCCAGGCCCCCGACTGATGGCGGTTCAGACGATAAAATTGGGAGAAGAGTCGGAGGGAGGGGACCACCCCCATCTGAAGGCAGCGCACGACGAACCCGATGACGAGCCCGATTGCGTTGGGACAGAACTGGCATAGGGCCACACGATGAGCACGCAGAAAATCAACGATGAAAGGATGGAGGGGAACCGAAGCCCGAAGCGGAAGTACACCTCATACACCCCGACCGCCTTCGGACCCGGAAAGCAGATCCGCTCGTTAGGCTCAGGGGCCCGGATAGAGTATGGGGGTAGAAGGTAGCGGGCGCGCAAATCTCCGGCGGAGGTGGTGATCGCTCCAAAATGCAACCCTAGAGCACAACCTAGTATGGCGCAAATGCACGGAGATAAATCCCCGGCAACGGCGCCAAAAACTTGATCGACCCCGGATATACACCCGGAGAACGATTGTAGTTTTACCGCAAGCGCACGGTGTAGCGGCGAGCGGGTATCGAACACAGGGAGGTGGTGTTGGCTCCAATCTATCCTAGGTTGGTTTGACTACGAATGTTTTATTGGTGGAGATGGTTATGGAATGATATAATGGAAATGGCGGTGGATGTCGGTGTCGGTGATAAAGAATTTGGTCAATTATCGATTCAAATACAATATAATAAAAGTTTCTAGGGCTAGGGAATTCCCACTACGGATCGTCATACATCATTGTAAATAGTGAATCTCAATATTACTAGACTTGAGTTGAGGTGAACTAGTCGTAACTGAATAGAGAACCAAGCTCACGCTCTCGCGCTATTGCTGGTTTATAGCAAACCTAGGATAGGGCCTAATCTCTTGCAAACCCTAGCCTAAGACACTAGCATTAGGATCGACATCATCGTTCAATCGCTCCTCGAGCCCACTCTCGTGCAAACTCGAGTTACGATCTAGGTTGTGATAGTTCTTATTCGTCCAATCTCTTGCAAACGAATATGGGTATAGATTTATAATAAAAATCCTAGCTTTGGTCCAATCTCTTGCAAACCAAGTCTAGAGAATCTCGATTATAAACCTAAATCGAATATCTAGGCCTTCCCATCGATTAGAATCCAATCTCTTGCAAACCCTAGATCGATGGAAATCCCTAGCTATCCGTAATAAATCAATCACAACCTAACCTCCTAGCAATTCTAGCAATTTAGAAATTCATTCATCACAAATCTGAAATTAGATCCATAGGGTTCATCCCCATGCCCTAGAACAACAAATCTACTCTAGCATAGCAATAACGATATGAGAATTAATAAAAATCATTGCTTGCATACAAAAAGATAGAAAAACAAAGATTCAAACAATAAGAACAAAATACTTAGCTTGATGAAGATCTTCAATCCAAAATACAAGCTTTTAGATCCAAGAGGGGGCCTAGGGCATGGCCTAACCTCCAAAAGAATCCCTAAGAAAACATGTTGGGAACCCCCTCTAATGGTGGCTACAACCCTCTTAAATAGCCCCCAAAAAATCCTAACAAAACTGCCTAAAACCCCCTGAAACCCGCGGCCAAAACAAATTCTGCGCGCAACTTAAGTTCTGCGCCAGTCGCGACTCGGCCAAGTGGAAAGCTCACTCGGCCGAGTGGGAATTCCTGCAGAAATTCCAGAGAACATCACTCTGTCAAAAACTGGCAAAAACTGGTCACTCGGCCGAGTGGGAATGTCACTCGGCCGAGTGGAAATGTCACTCGGCCGAGTGACACTGACATGCGAATTCCAGCACTGCAGCATCGACTTGCAGAAATTCCCCAGATTTCATCCGACATCCGATTGGCGTGTTCTTGGCGGCGTTGGAACCGTCATGAAGTCTACTATCCATAAAAAATATGAGAAAAATACTTTGACCTCTGGAATGATAGAAGATTTCAAAAGAGTGAGGGGTTATCTGAAAATCTGGGCGCTACGTGTCATCGGCTTCACTCGGCCGAGCGGCAAATGTCACTCGGCCGAGGGGCTTTTGGTACTCGGCCGAGTCGGTCTCCAAAGGATCTCTGAGATCGACTGTAAAATTCCAGTAAGTTGGCTCTTTTGGATGCCGTCGTTCGTGTGCCACTCGGGCGAGTGGTGTCTCCATACTCGGCCGAGTGGGATGTCGTCACTCGGCCGAGTGCACGCTAATCTTCAAGTAATTGTGTGTCCGATCTGGCTGGCCGAGCGGGCTTCTTTGCTCGGCCGAGTGACTCCTTCACTCGGCCGAGTGGCATGCTGAAAATGCCCAATCTTCATCATTTCGCTTCCTCGTCGCTCCTACAACGTTCTTTCTTCTTCCACTCGTCTTCTATCGCTGATAGGTCCTCAATAAGTCCATGAGCGATGCTCCGTTATGCGTGCAAGTCCTTTAAGCTCATTTTTGCTCCCAATTTCTCATATTTCCTGAAATCCGACAAAAACAAGAAATAGTGAAAAGTAACACAATATCATCGAATAATCGTGAAAATCGCAATATGAGCAACCGAAATGGCATGCAAATATGCAGAAAAAAGGTGTAAAATATGGACCGATCAGGTGGCACAGAAGGAAGAAGAACATCCCAGAACCTCCGGGGGCACCCCCGAGGGGTCACCCCCTGACTACCGACCGCCGAGCCGGGGCTATCAGGCGAGTCGAGGCGGACTGCACCCTCTGGACGACCCGAACCGGGGGCAGGGGAAGACGACATGACGCGGAGCTGGAGCAGGATTAGAAAAAGGAGATGCTGAAGGAAAATCTGGGCGTTCGACCAACGGATGTCGGCGCTCCTTTCTTGGTGCCCTTTGAATGACCCTGCGCACGGTGGAGATGAACGCAAGGGGCACGTGGCGACATCAAGACGGCGGCGATGCTTCGAAAACTACACCGACGGAAGTTCAAGCGGAGCGGTAATAATGGCATTCATTTAATGGCGGAGCCTCGACTGACGCACCCATCGGATCATGTAAGAGTCACATCATCCGAGCCGAATCGACGGAAGCTGAACGGCCCGGGCGATGGGAGCAATTGTTACGACTAATTTGGAAAAAGCCCGAATCACAACGGCCCACGGCCCAGCCTCAAAGGGGACGCCCACTAGGGAAGACGGGTCCGCCCAGAAGGGCCCACGGACGGGGCTGAAGGCCCGGCCACTCCACCTTCGGGGGCACCCGACTAGCCCCCATTCTGCCAGGTTAATCGCCCCTCAGAATCCGCGACCCCTTAATGGCCATTAACAGACCCGTTAATGGGCCACCCCTCCACTACACACGAGTGGGAGGAGGCGAAGGCGGATCGTGGGGACGTGAAAAGGGGGCGTGATGTGGGGCAATCACGAGGAACCCTATAAGGGGAAGGCCAAGGCGACGGAGAAAAGGGATCGAGACTCAGGTAATCATCAGAGAGGTACTCCATCAACGACCTAGGCATTCGCCATCTCAATTCCTCCCTCCCCCAAACTCGCGCCGCCTGGGTTGACGTTCCGGCTTCCTTACAAGCCGAATCTCCCCCGCTGAGTACCCCTTCAGACCTTGATCTGACTTAGACATCGGAGGGGATTTGGCCGGAACCTAGGTCCGGCCTCCCTGACGAGTTTCCTCATCTGTCCAGGAAGAAGCTGTCCGAGGCGCCGAGGCTACGCCTCAGTGTCCCCCCCCCCCTCAATCGTCAGGTGGACGACTGCTCGGGAACCGACCCTCTAGCAAGGCGCCGAGGCTACCCCTCGACGCGGATCCGACCGAGGCCGAGTGCGACCCAGCTGAGGCCGAGCGCGATCCACCGAGCCGAGGCTTCTCCTCAGCTCCGTGAAGGCAGAGGATCGACGCGACCCGGGGACTCCCCCGTCTGCGCCCGACCCCGCTTCCACACATGCCAAGAGCACGCGGGCTTGGCGATCCCAAGGGACCCCCAAGTCGGCCCCTTGACCACGTTGACCACGCAGCCGACGGTCAACGAACAGTGGTGAGAAAACACCCGTAAACAAGATTCATTTCGGAAATTACATTTTTCGTGTGGACTTACTGAGAAGTGCACTCTCTTTTGCCTTCTCACCTTGGTCTAAAGTTCTTAAGTGGCCATTTTAGCTTTCCCTTTTTTTTGTTGCTTATAGAAAAGATAGCGGGGTACTAAGGAAGAATAGAGTTCGAAGGCGCATAAGGTACAGTTGCTTGATTTACTATTTTTTACTTTGGAAAATCGACCACTTGAACTACTATTTATGTGGGACCCACAATAACTAAAAGAATAAAAATTGACCAGCTGCTGTATCCAGCTACTATTTCCCTTTCATTAATATAGTAGAGAATACCAGCCGAAATGATGATAACTGGTACAAAAACACCAGCCACCCCAAACAGCATTATGGTAAAGAAGTTGTGAAAGAATTGTTTTTTCTTCACTTGAAATCTGCAGCCAAGAATGAATGGAACCTAAGATAACCACATAAGCAATCACCATACTTTTCATGGGCAAAAGACAATGGATGTTGAGCTGCAATTACCCAGCATTGAAGATTATTGGTGGAAGAAGATATATAAAGAACAATTGCTCATCAAACTGTAAAATGTGAGAACTTCTACCTTTGCTTAACAACAGGATTATAGTCCCTAAGATACATCCCTACGTAAAACAGAGACATAAATAAAATGTTAACTCCGTTTATGCAACAGACCAAGGGAAACATTAGAATGTGTGTGAGAAAATGAAAATGAAAATAAGATTGCACCATGTGCGAGTTTACCTAATTTTTTATAACTTGTTGCACTACTAATCATCATGGCGGTTACGACTAATATCAACGAGCCCGAAGTACAACGGCCTACGGTCCGACCTCAAAGGAGAAGCCCACTAGAGAAGACGGGCCCGCCCGAAGAGGGCCCACGGACGGGGCTGAAGGCCCAGCCACCTCGCCCTCGGGGACACCCGACTGGCCCCCATTCGGCCGGATTAACCGCCCCTCTGAATCCGCGATCCCATGATGGCCATTAACGGACCCGTTAATGGGCCACCCCTCCACGACGCGCGAGTGGGAGGAGGCGGAGGCGGATCGTGGGGACGTCAGAGGAGGCAGGACGTGGGGCAATCACGAAAGACCCTATAAGGGGAAGGCCAGGACGACGAAGAGGGAGATCGGAACTGAGGTAATCAACTGAGAGGTACTCCATCAACGACCTAGGCTCTCGCCACTCCATTTCCTCACTCCCCCTTTACTCGCGCCACCTGGGTTGACGTTCCGGCTTCCTTGCAAGCCGGATCTCCCCCGCCGAGTATCCTTTCAGACCTTGATCTGACTTAGGCATCGGAGGGGATTTGGCCGAAACCTAGGTCCGGCCTCCCAGACGAGTTTCCTCATCTGTCCAGGCAGAAGACATCTGAGACGCCGAGGCTACCCCTCAGCGTCGGTCGGCTACCCCCATCGCAGTCGTCAGGTGGACGGCTGCTCAGGCATCATCCCCCTTGCAAGGCGCCGAGGCTACCCCTCGACGCGGATCCGACCGAGGCCGAGCGCGACCCAGCCGAGGCCGAGCGCGACCCAGCCGAGGCCGAGCACGACCCACCGAGCCGAGGCTTCCCCTCAGCTCTCCAACGTCGAGAACAAGAGGGCTCGGTGAACCCAAGGGACCCCCAAGTCGGCCCCTTGACCACGTTGACCACACAACCGACGGTCAACGAGCTGCGGTGAGAAAACACCAGTAAACATCTGGCGCCGTCTGTGGGAACGAACTAACACACACGTCAAACCACCAAGATGGAACCAATCAGCAATGGCCTCGGGCGCATGCCACCCATCCCGGAGGAGAGCGTGTATCATGCCCCCGTCGAGACCCCGAACGGCTGCGCTGCCGGGGAGACCGACAACGCCCAGCTGGCCACGCAGGGGCAACTCTGAGCCTACACGCAGGAGACCAACGCCAACATCCAAACTTTAGTCGCGACGATTCAACAGCTCGTTAGCAGCACTCCCACCTCCGAGGGTGGGGAGGGACGGGCCTCCCGCCAGGAAGAGGGTCGCCGACCTCTTCGCTCCGCCGTGGTTGCCAACCACGGAAAAGGAATGCAGAACACGGAGATGAGGTTCACCATGCCTGGTTTTTCCCCGGAGCGATCTCCCACTCCCACCTCATTCAGAGAGGGAAATGGGGGCGGACTCGGAGCGGACGGGCGACATCTCAAGGACGGCCTCGTCTGCACGTTCGGGATCGCACAAACGTAGGCGTGATGATCGCCGATCAGCGAGCGTCGGGTCTTACAAGAGCGGAGGTAGCCAACGAGCAAAGGCCCACCACCAGAAGAGCCGGAAAGAACGTTCACGCCGATCGAGCCCGGCACCCAAGCTGGCAAGGACCCAAGAGGAGGTCAAGCTTCCGTCGCCCCCCTCGTTGCAGCGAACGGAAAGGAGGCGGGCGAAGGGGAGCGATCCGGGTGCATCAGCGGAGAACGATGCCCCTTAACTCGGAGGATAACCGAGGCGCGGATACCCGCGAACTTCAAGGTACCGACGCTGGAGAAATACAACGGCGTTAGCGACCCCGCGGACCATGTGATGGATTACGAGGGGGTCATGGCGTTCCAGGGGGCCGATGACACCCTGCTCTGCAGGGGCTTCTACTCCACCCTACGGGGGGCCGCTCGGACCTGGTACCTCAGCCTGCCCGGTCGGTCGATAGACAGATTCGAGGAGCTCACCCAGTTGTTCTGCAAGCAATTTATGGCCGGGCGGCAGGTAAGACCTGATTCAGAACACTTGTTCAATGTGGTACAGGGACCGGCCGAATCTCTAAGACACTTCATGCGTCGCTTCAACGTGGAGCGATTAAGCGTGGATAGCTACCCCGAACTGGTTGTGAAAGCGGCCCTGAAAAAGGGCATGCGACATAGGGGCTTGAAGAAATCGCTACACAACGACCCACCGAAGGACCTCGCCGGAATCATGGCCCGAGCAGAATGCTTCATGCTGACAGAAGAGGCCCTGGCCATGGATGAGGGTAAGCCCAGGCGCGGAGCTAAGCGTGATGAGAACGAGCGTCGCAGTACGGAGGAGCATCGACAAGAGAAAGGGCAAGAGGAAGACCACGGAGGGAAGAGCCCCGGCACTCCTCGATGACCACCGCCCCAGACGTGATCCTAGCGCAAGCCCAGAAGGAGGGACACATGAGCCGACCTCCCCGAAGGACGAAGAGAGGCGGAAGGGATGAAGAGAAGTACTGCAAATACCACAAAGACAACGGCCACGATACCGACAACTGTTGGCACCAAAAGAAAGACATCGAGAAGCTTGTGAGCCGGGGGCACCTGAAGAACTCTGCCAACGACCCCGCCTCGGGAGAAGGAACGTCCAAACAGCAGGACAGGAGAAAGGGGGTGAACGCGGTCCAGACAGTTGCGCGTATCATCGAGTGAGGAGATAGAGTAAACAGCCGCCACTCCACCGGGGGAGGGCTACCCTGTCAGAACCTCCCATGTGTCTTGTCGCCTTTTCCTTTTTTCATTACTCCAAATGTATTGTCTCACGGAAATGAAGGCATACACTGTCAATGCAAACTCTATCACCTGTTTTGAGCAGACGATTCAGGACACGTAGGAGGACTCAATCAAGGCAACCGCGGTCCGACTAATATGGACCAGCCCGAATTACAAGGGCCCACTGCTTCGTCGGCCGTAAGTCGAGGGGCAGCTCCCCTCGCACCGGACGAACGGATCGGTTGAAGGGCCAGGGCAACTCCCCCGGTTAGCCGACTCACTCTTTCGTCGGCCGTAAGTCGAGGGGCAACTCCCCTCGCCACCGAACGAATTTCCTTCGTCGGCCGTAAGTCGAGGGGTAACTCCCCTCGCCACCAAACAAATCTCCTTCGTCGGCCGTAAGTCGAGGGGCCACTCCCCTCGCCACCGAACGAGTCTCATTCGTCGGCCGTAAGCCGAGGGGAAACTCCCCTCGCCACCGAACGAATCTCCTTCGTCGGCAGTAAGCCGAGGGGCCACTCCCCTCGCCACCGAACAAATCTCCTTCGTCCGCTGTAAGCCGAGGGGCAACTCCCCTCGCCACCGAACGAATCTCCTTTGTCGGCCGTAAGCCGAGGGGCCACTCCCCTCGCCACCGAACAAATCTCATTCGTAGGTCATAAGCCGAGGAGTACTCACCCCCGCAGACCGAGCAAATCACCCACTCCTAAGGCTGGGGGCAACTCCCCCAGCCGACGAGCACGACGCCCGGTCATAAGCCGAGGGGTGCTTGCCCCCGCGGACCGAGCGAAGCACCCGCTCATAAGGCTGGGGGCAACTCCCCCCGGCCGACGAGCATGACAGCCGGCCGCAAGCCAAGGGATGATCTTCCTCGCGGATCGAGTGACCCGCCCGCTTGCCTGGCTAAGGGCAATCACCCCGACGGTCAGACTCGACGGGAAGAACGACATCCCAAGCCAGACAAGCTCGGGACAGCACCCCTAGAGAAGGGCGGCGACGCCCGTCCGGTCTAGGAACATTGAAGGCTATTCCAAAGGGGAGAACCCCTGAAAAAGAGAACAGTGGCGCAATAAGAACTGACTAAAAGATATCATTTTCATTAATGGTATGGGTTACATATCACTCAGCAACGTCCTCTCGAGCACTGTTGTTGACAACAAAATTTGTCACCCAAGAAAGGGGACATGATACAAGGGCTCTTCAGGGGTCCGGAGCACGAGAGACAGCGTCGTCCAGGGCCTCGCCTTGCTCCGAGTAGTGGGGATCGGCGTGTCCTGATGGAGGGAGGATCGGCGCCTGGGCGAGCTCCGCAAACTGCCGGAATGACTCCCTGACAACCTCCACTATGCGAGGGGCAAGGATGTCCTCATAAGTTCCGAAGACCTCCCTCAGGACCGACGCAATCTTCGGCCTTATGGTCGTGTCGACGCCCTTCTCAGCCTCCTCGGCAAAACGGAGCCTCCGACGCAGCTCGACGAGTTGGCCCCAGAGATCCTCCATCTCCCACCGGAACTTCTCTTCCGCTTCCCGGCTCAAGTCATGGACATCCACAAGCTTTCGCTTGAGATCATGTACTTGAGACTCGAGTTCGTCGGCACGACGGCGTTGCTGCCGAGCTTCCATGCGGGCACCCTGAAGGGCTACGTCAGCCTCCCCAGCCCGGGCGCGTTCCCGATTTAGGGAATCCTCGAGGCTTCTCAACTGGGTCGCCCGGCACTGCGCCTCAACATCCATCGAGGTGGCCTTCAAACGAAAGGGAGGTGGATTATACCAAGGAAGATAAAAGGGCAAGACAACTGTCCGAAAATGGCAGGAATTCGAACATGTCGGAGGTGACCGACCAGAGAATCCGACAGTATGTCCACGAGGGACAACTCCAAGAAGGAACGGTTCCCTGGAGGGACGGAGTCCGCCGCCGGCCGGCTCGCCAAGGCCACATCAAGGGGCACCGAACCCCCGGGGGGATCGGCGAGGCCCGCTGAGGCGCTTGGCAGGACGCAGACAGCCCCCGAGACCGAAGGGGT
The DNA here is from genome assembly GCA_030789695.1 of Scilla litardierei. Taxonomy (NCBI): domain Eukaryota; kingdom Viridiplantae; phylum Streptophyta; class Magnoliopsida; order Asparagales; family Asparagaceae; genus Scilla; species Scilla litardierei. Next base: position 37,661 of record JAULAV010003045.1, on the reverse strand, counting down.
GACCGAGGGAATATCGACGGCATGGGCGGCAGGGTCGGCCGCGACGGCCGGCGCGATCGCCTTGCTGGGATCCGTCGGCACGACGGCAGGAACCGGAGAAGCGGCGCGCCCGCCTTTCTTCCGCGACTTCTTCCCGTTGGGGTCAGCGGTAACGGGGGGAGAGCGTTTGCGACTCCCGCCCGCGGACGGCCGAGGAGCCGATCCGGAACCCTCAACAGGGAGGGGGTCGACCCCAGTGACTTCTCCTCCGGGGGACCCGAGGCGACCAGTGGGGGAGACTTGGCCTCAATCCTCCCCGAAGGAGGCTCGGACAGGCGTAACTCTTCATCCACAGAGCGGCGAGGCGCCCGTCCGGAAGAGCTCCCACGGCCCCGGCGAGATCCCAGCCGAATAAGCTCGTCGACATCGTGGGTGAATTCACGGCCAGACATCCCTGCGAGAGGAAGCGAAATCAGGGTGAGCCAGAGGTTAAACGGAAGGAAGGGAGACAACTAACCGGGGGACCACAGAGTGCACTGAAGAAGCAGGTCATCCAGCAAATGCCAGACCGACCTCTCCTCAAGAGAAAGTGACGATAGGAGGCGGGCCGCAGCCCGCTCGACCTCGGATAAGGTTGCTGCCCTGTCGGTTTGTTGCGAACTCCCCCAACCTGTCAAGATCACTGAGGCCTGGGGAAAGACAACAAAGACAAAGCTAGAGTCCCAGTTCCCCGACCAAGGGGGCAGACCGAGCAGGCACACTCGCCCCGCACGGGCTCGGAGGTGCAGCCAAGATCCGAGGCCGACCGACTGGATCCGGTAAAAGTGAAAGAGGAGGGGGAGAGACGGCTCCAGGCCGTGAGTGATACAAAGCGTAATGAACCCGGTCAGCACCGCGACAGAGGATGGCGTCAGCTGGCACAGGGTGACTTTCAAGGAGTCCGTGAATTGAATAATAAAAGGGTGGAGGGGGAAGCGGAGCCCCAGATGGAACATCTCGACGTAGACACCGACCTCGTTACTCCGCGGGAAGCAGATCCGCTGGTCTCCAAAGGGAATCCAGACGTCATAGGGATGACATAAGTACATCTCTCGTATTTCCCTAGTGACTAAGAAAGGGGCCATGGATGGCGACCGGAGGATCGATGGAGGGATGCCTAATCGCTCGGAAGACGAGGCCACATCGTCCCCAACGGGATCCGGAAAAAGCTTTCCTTTCCCTTCATCCGGGACCCCCGGGGACGGTGAAGGAGCTTGGAGCCCCGAGGGATGGGCACGATCGGGACCAGGCGTCGGTCCGCCAGGGCGTATATCACCTATTCTAAGCATGGCCATAGTCCGAGTTAAAGAGTGGAAGAATTACCTTGATAAGAGCTGGAAAGAAGACAAATGTCGGGAAGAAGAAGCTGGAAGAACAGAGATCAAGAAGGAATGAGCGCGAAAGAGTTGTAGTCCGAGGGATTGGAACGTATATATAGAGGATCGATGGTGGGATCTGAACCGTCAAGGGAGAGCGCGTGGCGACATCAAAACGGTGACGATGCTTCGAAAACTGCACCAACGGAAGTTTAAACGGAGCGGTAATAATGACATTCATTTAATAGCGAAACCTCGACTGACGCACCCGTCGGATCATGAAAGAGTCACATCACCCGAACCGAACCGACGGAAGCCGAACGGTCCGGGAGATGGGGGCAATTATTACGACTAATAACAACGAGCCCGAAGTACAACGGCCCACGGCCCGACCTCAAAGGAGAAGCCCACTAGAGAAGACGGGCCCGCCCGAAGGGGGCCCACGGACGGGGCGAAGGCCCAGCCACCTCGCCCTCGGGTACACCCGACTGGCCCCCATTCGGCCGGATTAACCGCCCCTCTGAATCCGCGATCCCATGATGGCCATTAACGGACCCGTTAATGGGCCACCCCTCCACGACGCGCGAGTGGGAGGAGGAAGAGGCGGATCGTGGGGACGTGAGAGGAGGCAGGACGTGGGGCAATCACGAAAGACCCTATAAGGGGAAGGCCAGGACGACGAAGAGGGAGATCGGAACTGAGGTAATCAACAGAGAGGTACTCCATCAACGACCTAGGCTCTCGCCACTCCATTTCCTCCCTCCCCCTTTACTCGCGCCGCCTGGGTTGACGTTCCGGCTTCCTTGCAAGCCGGATCTCCCCCGTCGAGTATCCTTTCAGACCTTGATCTGACTTAGGCATCGGAGGGGATTTGGCCGGAACCTAGGTCCGGCCTCCCAGACGAGTTTCCTCATCTGTCCAGGCAGAAGACATCTGAGGCGCCGAGGCTACACCTCAACGTCGGTCGGCTACCCCCATCGTAGTCGTCAGGTGGACGGCTGCTCAGGCATCATCCCCCTTGCAAGGCGCCGAGGCTACCCCTCGACGCGGATCCGACCGAGGCCGAGCGCGACCCAGCCGAGGCCGAGCACGACCCACCGAGCCGAGGCTTCCCCTCAGCTCTCCAACGCCGAGAACAAGAGGGCTCGGCGAACCCAAGGGACCCCCAAGTCGGCCCCTTGACCACGTTGACCACACAGCCGACGGTCAACGAGCTGCGGTGAGAAAACACCCGTAAACAATGGCCTGAGAAGCAAAGACACGACCACAGGACATGGATACAATATGACACACAGCAATACATCAAATTTTAAAAGATTGGGACACAGGTATGGCTTGGATATGTCAATGAATGGGTGAAAAGAAGGATTACAATATTCAGGTAAAAAACATTTACTAAAATAAAGAATTTGATGTCTATAGTTCATTCACAATCACAAATAATAGTGCTTCATCAAATATCTAATTATAGGACCTCAAGATAGTTGCAACAACTTATGACCCATCCAAATATTACATTCCTTTTCAATTACACACAAAATGTTGCCTGCAGAATATAACAAAAAAGAAAAGATATAGCACATTATTGCTAGTTAATATTACTTTTGAAGATCTTAAAATATGAATATATATTTAGTGATGTAAATATTATAAAAATAATTTTAAGTAATTCTAAAAATATTTCTACAATTTCGAAATTTTTTTGTAATTTTTAACAATTTTTTTTGAATTTGTCTATGGTCAAAACAATAAATACCCTGCTAAAACCCAAAACACGATAATAGTTTTAAACTCAAAACAAATCTATTATGTTGTTCAAAAAATTTGTCAAAAAATTATTTTCATTAGTTTTTTAATATTTTGAATTTACGGTAATTTTTAAAGATTTTTTGGAACCCTTTTTCTGGACCCAAAACTCACTAAATTGTAGAACTCAACACGCGCCCCATGTTTTTATCTCCCAACAACCCCTAATATCTCTAACCCCTAACTACCCTAACTAGTAACTAAATTAATTAATTAATTAATCACTTAATTAATAATTTATTAATTAAAATACATTATAAATAAAACCTTCTAGTTCTTTTAGCTCACCCCTAGGTCCATCTCCTGTTTCCTCCCTTAAGCATCTCTCTTCTATCGTCGCTGTTACGCCTATTTGACCGAGACCCATAAAGCACGAGCCCAAGAGCCCACCTGCATCCTGAAAGCCCATTCGACAAAGGCCCTACAAGGGACCTTCTCGAAACGTCGATCCGACCCGGCCCCCATAACCCGTTGGTCGTTCGTCCACTCCTGCGAAAACCGCTCCCTCGGACACGCGACCACTAAATGGCGATAATGGGGAGGTGCTGGCATGGCGGAGAGGGCGGCGGCGAGGGGGGACAGATGGGGCACGATCGATGGCGGGCGTGGGACGTGGGCCAGAGCCAATCACGCTGGGAGCTCTACAAAAAGGTCAGGAAGACGACGAAGAAAGGGGCCGCATCTCAGGTAACAAAACCTAAGGTACTCCATCAACGACCTCGTTCCCCCAATTCATCTCCTCCCTCCCCCGCTCGCGCCGAGAGACGCCGTTACGATCTCCTCACGAGTCGGACCGTCTCCGCCGGGCCTCCTTTCTCAGATCTCTATCTGACTTAGGCATCGGAGGGGATTTGGCCGGAACCAAGGTCCGGCCCCCTGACGAGCGTTCTCGTCTGCGCAGGTGGACAACAGATCAACGGGCCGAGGCTACCCCTCGCCCCTCTCCGACCACATGATCAACCGGACAGTGAGGCTTCCCCTCACCGTCAGCCTGCCGTGGCCGAGCACGTCCTACCGAGGCCGAGAGTCCTAATCGGGTTCGAGACCCTCCCTCGCCACCCGTCGGCCGTGCGTCTTCCCGGGCGACTGAGGCTTCCCCTCGTCCCCCTTCCATTGGCGACTGAGGCTTCCCCTCGTCCCCCTTCCAGCCGAGGCCGAGCACACCTGTCCGAGGCCGAGCGTCTCAACCTGGGCCGAGGCTTCCCCTCGCCCCTTCTGCACCGATTCGAAGCCCCCGAGGGACCCAAAGCGGGCCCCTTGACCACGTTGACCGGGTTCTCCACGGTCAACGCTTTGTAGTGAGAAAACACTCTGAAACATCTGGCGCCGTCTGTGGGAACGAAAACTGTCCCACAAAGAAACAAACCACATCTGCGATGACGCGGCCCCCCTCCTCTCGGCGAAAGAAGGGCGAGGCCCCGACGCGGGGCGACAGGCCCCGCCATCGTGGCCAAGAATGGGCGCGGGACCGACGCGAGGAGAGTCGTGAGGAAAGGGCCGGGGTGCCCTCCCCTTCCCCACCGGTTGGGAGACCGAGTGCGCCCGTGACGGCACGCAGCTCGGACGTGGCTTTGGTGGTATCAGTGGTCATAGACACTACCTTAGTGCGACGGCTGCTTGTCGACACCGGCAGCTCCTGTGACGTCCTATTTATGTCAACCCTGGAGAAGATGGGCCGGCAGGAAGGAGACTTGCGACCTCGTTCGGGTCCCGTGGTCGGATTCACGGGTCACTCCACCCCCATCATTGGCACTATCCATCTCCCGGTAACGCTCGGAAACACACCAGACTCTGTGACCCTAGCGGTGGAATTCATCGTATTGGGGATCGGGTCGGAATACAATGGGATCATCGGCCGACCCCTACTCAACGCCGTCGGCGCGGTGGTCTCGACCCTCCATCGGACCATTAAGTTCCGAACGCCGGGGGGGATGGGGCAAGTCGAAGGCGACGCGGGGAGACCGAATACCTGCTATCAACTGGCGGAGGAAGGTCCCGAGGATCGTCTAGCTGACCGGATGGCCGCGCTCGACTTAAGGAGTGGGCCTAGGCCCACCCCTGCGGAGGAGCAGGAGCAAATCCCGGTCACGGACATCGAGGGCCGGTTCGTCTCGATCGGGAGAGGGCTGAGCCCGGACCTAAGGGACCAGCTGATCGAATGCCTGGAGGCGAACCTGGACATCTTCGCCTGGTCGCCTGAAGACATGCCCGGCGTGGACCCCCAGGTGATCGTCCACCAGATCAACGCCGACCCCAACTTCAAACCGGTTAGGCAGAAGAAGCGTAACCTGGGCGGCGAGAAGATGAAGGCAGCCTCCGAGGAAGTGGAGCGTCTCCTCGATGTCGGCTTCATACGAGAAGTCTGGTACCCGGAGTGGCTGTCGAACGTGGTGATGGTCAAAAAACCCAACGGGAAGTGGCGAATGTGCGTGGACTTCAGTGACCTCAACAAAGCCTGCCCCAAGGATAGCTACCCCCTGCCGCGCATCGACCACCTGGTGGACAACGCCTCGGGATACGAGATGCTAAGCTTCATGGACGCTTACTCCGGGTACAATCAAGTCCAGATGGACCCCCTGGACGAAGAGATGACAGCCTTCACGACGGACCGGGGAACCTACTGCTACAAGAAGATGCCCTTTGGCTTGAAGAACGCGGGGGCCACCTACCAGAGAATGGTCAACAAGGTGTTCAGCTCCCAGATCGGGAGGAACCTAGAAGTCTACGTCGACGACATGCTTGTCAAGTCAAGGCGACCAGAAGACCACATCGCCGACTTGCGGGAGACCTTCGAGCGGTTGCGGCGACACCACATTCGACTCAACCCCGCGAAATGCACGTTCGGGGTAAGATCTGGCAAATTCTTGGGATTTATGATAACTAATCGTGGTATTGAAGCTAATCCCGACAAGATCGAGGCGCTGGTTAACATGCGCGAGCCGACGACGATCAAGGAGCTACAGAGGCTGAACGGGCGCATCGCAGCCCTGGGGCGATTCCTTTCCAAATCAGCGGAAAGATCGCTTCCCTTCTTCAAGGTCCTGAGGAAAGCAATCGCGGAACCTCCGAACAATAGGAAGACGATACTCTGGGACGAAGACTGCTCCCGGGCGTTCGGGGACCTCAAAGAGTATCTCCGCAGCCCCCCTCTCCTGTCCAAACCCCGGGAAGGGGAGTCGCTGAGCCTTTACCTGGCGTGCGCGGAGGAAGCTGTGAGTTCAGTGCTGATCCGGGAGGACAGCGGGGTGCAATGGCCGGTATATTACACGAGCCAGATCTTGAAGGGGGCGGAGGTGCGATACTCGCCCATGGAGAAACTGGCGTACGCCCTCGTCCTCTCAGCGCGAAGGCTCCGACCCTATTTCCAGGCCCACACCATACTGATCCTGACCGACTCACAGCTAGAACAGAACCTCAAGAGATTCGATCGAATGGGAAGGATGCTAAACTGGGGAGTGGAACTGAGCGAGTTCGACCTCCGATTCAAACCGCGCACGGCCATCAAGGGACATGCCCTAGCCGACTTCATCGCCGAATGCACGACGGAAGGAAATGGCCCCCCAGAGGGAGAAGGCCCGGGGACGGTAACTGCTCAACCCTTGTCCTTTCTTTCGGCTGACCACTTTCAGCCAGAAGATCCAGGAGCGTGGATAGTTCATGTGGACGGGTCGGCCACGCAGTCAGGAGGAGGGGCCGGGATTGCGATACGATCTCCGGAGGGGAACATCGCGGAATACGCGTTGCGGTTCGAGTTCCCGGCCACGAACAACGTGGCGGAATACGAAGCTGTGATCAACGGCCTGAGGCTGGCCCTGGAGCTCGGGGCCGAGTCTGTCCGCCTCCTCAGCGACTCGAAGCTCATTGTCAACCAACTCTTAGGGAGTTACGAGGCACGGGAGGAGGCGATGCAGAGATATCTCCCAGTCGCCAGAGCGGCGATGTCCAAATTCAAGGACGTGGAGGTCTTACACCTCCCACGATCAGAGAATGCGCGGGCCGATGCGTTGTCAAAACTGGCCTCGTCCTCGCCAAAGGAGCTGGGCCGCACCATCTACGTAGAGAACCTGCCGTCCCCCAGCACGATGGAGCACGAGGTGATGGCGATCGACCAAGAGCCCACCTGGATGGACCCGATCATCCGATACCTCACCCACGGAGAGGTGCCGGCCGACGGGGATGAGCGCCGAACCCTGGAGAGAAAAGCTCTCCGATACGTGATCCATGAGGGGACGCTCTACCGGAGACGCTGGACCAAGACGGACGTCCTCCCATACCTGAAGTGCATCGGACCGCAAGAAGCCGACTACGTCCTACGGGAGGTTCACGACGGGATCTGCGGGAATCACCACGGGGGCAAGATAGTCGCGCAGAAGATCTTAAGGCAGGGGTACTACTGGCCGACCTTTGCCAAATACGCTGCAAGCTACGTGCAGAAATGCCAAGAATGCCAGAGGTACGCCCACCACATCTCGACTCCTCCGTCAGAGCTCATCCCCATCGTGAGCCCCCTCCCCTTTGCGAAATGGGGGCTCGACATCCTCGGACCGTTCAAGCCAGGACGAGGGCAGCGGAAGCACCTGATCGTGGCAGTGGACTACTTCACCAAGTGGATCGAGGCCGAGCCGTTGGCAACCATCACGTGGAAGAAAGCGAAAAGCTTCGTGTGGAATTCCATCATCTCCCGATTCGGAGTGCCACGGGCCATCGTCACAGACAACGGGAAGCAGTTCGATTCAGCAGGGTTTAAAGATTTCTGCGAGGAATGGGGAATCAAGCTCCTCTTTGCCTCGGTAGCACACCCCCAAACCAACGGGATGGCAGAGGCGGCCAACAAGTGTATTATAGAGCCCCTCCGAAAGAAAGTGAAGGACGCCAAAGGGAACTGGCCGGAAGAGCTCCCCGGGATACTCTGGTCATACCGGACGACCCACAAGGAGGCTACTGGCGAGACCCCCTTCATGCTCACCTACGGGGCCGAGGCGGTGGTACCGGTCGAATTGGGCGAAGAATCTCTTCGCCTCAAATACTTTGACGAAGACCGGAACTCGCAGGGCCTAGGGCTCAGCCTGGAGCTCCTCGACGAGCGACGGGAGCAATCACTGGCCACCATCGTCCGCCAAAAGCAGAAGGTGGCCCGATACTACAACGCTCGAGTGCGAGGGAGAAGCTTTCACCTCGGGGACCTGGTCCTCCGGAAAGCGGGCTTCACCCCCGATACCGCTCGCAGAGGGAAGCTCGCGGCTAGATGGGAGGGACCCTACAAAGTCGTCGAGGTCCTCGGACCCGCAGCCTACCGACTAGCCGACATGGAAGGGAGAGTTCTCACTCACACTTGGAATGCGGAATATTTACGCAAGTACTTTCAATAGATGTATCGTTTTCTATGAAATAAACTTGTTTTAAATTCATTCCCTTCCAGATAAAGCAAAACGGTATACAGGAGGATACACGAAGAGGTCGAGGGGCATTCCCCTCCCTCATTTTTCTCCGGGGGCGCCAGGGGAGCCACAGGCCGGGGGCTCACTAGGGTCCCCCCTTACTCCGTTCGGCGTCAGAGTACCTCCGAAGTTTCTCGAAGTTGATCCCCGAGAGCGGGAACTTCTCTTGGATCTCGGACTGGCACCGGGCGAAGCCCTTCTCGTACGCCTCCAACAAGGCGGTCTCCACAAAGGAGGTGGCATACTCCGCCACGGCATCCTGAGCGATCCGGGCAGGATCCACCTCCTCGAGCCCACGCAGCTGGGCCTCTAGGGTCTCTACCTGGCGTTGGTGCTCCGCCCTCTCCTTCTCGATCTCCCGGGATTTCTCTCCTAGTTGGGCAGCAAGGGCCCTCGCCTGCTCCTCCGCCGCATCCAGACGATCGAAGAGCTCCGAGGCGTCGGGGGCAGCAGCCGGGCCGGGGATCTGCTTGACTCCTCCAGACGCGTCGACGTCTTTTAAAAGAGAGGCGAGCCGTGTCTCGGCCTCGGACTTCGCGGCCAGAGCCACGGCTCTCTCGCGATCCGCCGCCTCCAGGGCAGAGGACAGCTCAGTTATGCGGGAGTTCAGGGATTGGACCCGCGCTTCCTCCAACTGACCAGCTTCCTCCTCCTCCTCGCCAGGGACCTCAGGGCCTAGCCCAGCCACGGATTTGGCTTTGGGAAGAGCCGCGAATTGGCGCCTCATCGAGAGGCCCACCGAGGACAACTGTGCCAAAGCAACGAAGGTAAGAGGGCAAAAGCGGCTGGAGAACGGGGGGACAAGCAGAGACGCACTACCTGTTGACCAGCCTGGATCACGAAGGTAGCCAAGCAATCACCTCTGACTCCGTCCAACACCGCCTGGTCGGGAGGGAGACAACAGTTCTCGGCCACTCGAGCGGCGGCTCCACGGCTCGAGAACACCGACTCCTTCTCACTCACTGGAAAGCGTGGACGAAGAAGACCCTCCCCTGACGAAGGGAACTCGCCAGGAGCGGAGCGGAACGCCCCCAGATACCGACTGTAAGCATCAGGGAGAAAGCCGTCCGGAAGAGGTGAAGGGCCGGCCCACGGCCAAGCAACCTCAACGGGAGCGGGATGAGGTCGGTCAGCAGTCGGCTGAACGTCGGCTCCCTCGACCCCCCCACGGAGCCTCTCGGGAGACCCCTGCAAGGGGAGAGAGGGAGACGACATCTTCTTTCGCTTCGAGCCTCCGGATACGGTCACAACCCGCTGCTTCTTCCGGACCGCCAACACATGGTCTCTTCTGCGCGGATCCGGGTTTGAAGCCTGCACGAGAGCGCTGGCAGGAGAAGGACCGAGAGGGAACCCACCTGCACTCAAAGGATAAATGAGAGACAGAGCAGAACCTGGGCGATCTCGAGGGGCGAACGCTCGGAGCAGCTTACCTAGGGGCCAAACTGTCTTACGCAAATTAAAGTCACTAAAGAGGAAATCGATCGAGCGCTCCCTTGGAGGAATCGCCAACATGTCCCTCGCCGTCTGCTGCTCAGCGACCGTCGGCTCACCCAGATTAAGAACAACGGCACCGGCCGCCACCCACCGTGCCGGGAAGTATACGCTCGAGGGGAATGTGACGAACACGTATTCCCCCTTCCAGCGTTTCAGAGAACTCGGCAACCCCAGCACGAGGGACATCTTCGGGCGGGCGCTGATGTAAATCCACGCCCCCGATTGGTGGAGGCTCAGGCGGTAGAACTGGGCAAAGAGGCGAAGAGAGGGCACCACACCCTTCAGCATACAGACGACAGCGAACCCGACGAGGATCCCGACGGCGTTGGGACAGAATTGACACAAGCACACATTGTGGGCCTGAAGGAACTCAACGATAAAAGGATGAAGCGGGAAACGGAGCCCGAAGTGGAAGCACTTCTCATATATTCCGACCTCATTAGGACCAGGAGAGCAGATCCGCTCGTCAGCCCCAGGGACACGAGCCGAGTAGGGCGGGAGCAGGTAGGAGGAGTGCATGCTCCCGATGGCGGTGGCACAGATCGACGAAGGCCACGCCAAGACCTCAGAAAGAACCCCTGAAAGATCATCCCCGTGCTGACTGATCGACGAAGGAGTGCCACCCGCCAGACCCGGAGCCGCATCGCGCTCCGACCGAACCGAGCCCGTATCAGAGGAAGACGACATGGGGGAAAGCTCAGACAGAAGGGGGATTAGCGCAACGAAGAAAGACGATGGGATGGCGGCTCACGAATCCCTCGGCTTCTCCACTTAAGACGACTCCGCGAGCGGCAGGGATAAGCTTGTCGCTACACGTGGCAACATCTGAAGGCCGACGGCGCTTCGGAACCCGCGCCTTAAAAACATCGAACGGGCTAACTCATGATGACGACTAATAAATGAGTCGGCATCGACTGGAGAGCCTGTCAAAATCGGCAGAGGTCACATCGGCCGAGCCGAACCGGCCGAGGCCGATCAACCCGACCGATGGGGGCAATTGTTACGCCTATTTGACCGAGACCCATAAAGCACGAGCCCAAGAGCCCACCTGCATCCTGAAAGCCCATTCGACAAAGGCCCTACAAGGGACCTTCTCGAAACGTCGATCCGACCCGGCCCCCATAACCCGTTGGTCGTTCGCCCACTCCTGCGAAAACCGCTCCTCCGGACACGCGACCACTAAATGGCGATAATGGGGAGGTGCTGGCATGGCGGAGAGGGCGGCGGCGAGGGGGGACAGATGGGGCACGATCGATGGCGGGCATGGGACGTGGGCCAGAGCCAATCACGCTGGGAGCTCTACAAAAAGGTCAGGAAGACGACGAAGAAAGGGGCCGCATGTCAGGTAACAAAACCTAAGGTACTCCATCAACGACCTCGTTCCCCCAATTCATCTCCTCCCTCCCCCGCTCGCGCCGAGAGACGCCGTTACGATCTCCTCACGAGTCGGATCGTCTCCGCCGGGCCTCCTTTCTCAGATCTCTATCTGACTTAGGCATCGGAGGGGATTTGGCCGGAACCAAGGTCCGGCCCCCTGACGAGCGTTCTCGTCTGCGCAGGTGGACAACAGATCAACGGGCCGAGGCTACCCCTCGCCCCTCTCCGACCACACGATCAACCGGACAGTGAGGCTTCCCCTCACCGTCAGCCTGCCGTGGCCGAGCACGTCCTACCGAGGCCGAGCGTCCTAATTGGGTTCGAGACCCTCCCTCGCCACCCGTCGGCCGTGCGTCTTCCCGGGCGACTGAGGCTTCCCCTCGTCCCCCTTCCATTGGCGACTGAGGCTTCCCCTCGTCCCCCTTCCAGCCGAGGCCGAGCACACCTGTCCGAGGCCGAGCGTCTCAACCTGGGCCGAGGCTTCCCCTCGCCCCTTCTGCACCGATTCAAAGCCCCCGAGGGACCCAAAGCGGGCCCCTTGACCACGTTGACCGGGTTCTCCACGGTCAACGCTGTGTAGTGAGAAAACACTCTGAAACAGTCGCCTTCCTCTAATGAATGCCACCGCCACCTCTGCCAAGCTTTGGTGATCTGATTGCTGCTCCTCATAAACTCACTTTAAGACCGTAAAATTATGTGTATCACTACAATTCTCAATCTCCCTCCATATTTCTCTTCTGCCTCCTTTCCTACACCACCCACCTCTATTAGGGCGCTACTATAGGCATTGCACATCACAGTCGTCCTTCTCTCCTCTCATCATCATTATCCCAACAACAATCACCATCATTATCATCATCTTACCATATCATCATCATCTTATGTCTAGCAGCATCCCCCGCTTCACATCTTTCTCCCCAGTGTTTTCCTTAGTTGTCGTTGCTGGCACTGCGCCATAGAGCCGCTGGCGACCAGCTGCCGTGGTCAACCTCCCCTCCTCTCTCCCCCCCTCCATCAGTCTCTCACACCCCCACTTTCTCCCATCTCTTCCCTTGCGTGAAAATAGAGATGAAGAAGAAATAAAGAAGAGCACAAGAGGAAAAAGGAAAAAAATAGGAAACAAAAAGGAAAAAGAAAAAAGAGAAAAGAGAAATAAATAGAAATAAAAATAAAAATTTTATAAAATTTCCAAATTACCGTGAACATCCAAACACCTCGTGCAATAAAATCAAGCGAGTGCTTTTCCAAATATTTAATTTCTTTTCATATCATTATTTATTTTCAAAAAAATAGTTTAATTACACTAAGAAATTATGGAAATTGAAATATAAAAATAAACACTACCAATTAGTGATTCGTATAATTGATTGGATTAGCTCATGAGCTCACCATGTCACGACTTGACCATATCATTACTTGACACGCACGCATGCACTACAGAGTTTTGGAATACTAATAACTCCCTAAAAAGCTATTAACCACTCTATGTTGGAACATCCATATTTAATTGTGTGTATTCCTTTCTTGTGTCCAAAGAAATTGATAGATGCATTCACATTTTTTTCATGTGTTAAGGTCCACACCATCATTTACAAACTCATGACAAAGTTCTATAAAAACAGTTCAGTATTTGTGTCACCACGGCTAAAAGCAATATGAGCATCGATTCACCAATGTTTTTGTTCAATTCCATTCCAGCTAAAAATCTAAAGCCCTAAACAAATAAAAATAGGAATAGCAATGATGATAATGTGACCAAAATGGCTAAATAAAGAAATAAATACGATAATATAAAAAAGTATGAACTTCTCCAAACAGAGGATAAATGCTACATTACATGCACCTCAATTCCACCAGTTGAACGAAGGCCCCACAAAATTTCAAGCGGTCACTTAACATGAGCCATGTCCTCATGCTTGACTTTAGGCACCAATATCAACAATTAACACATCATGATATTTAAACCCATAAAACATTTAATCTAAAGAAAAGTCGGTTAAAAAATCCCAGCCTAACATTCCTCAACCAAGAAGGGCAAAAAAGAAAAAAAAAACTCAGCCCCTATTTTATAAAACCTCTTCCCGAAAAAAAAAAAATTCCATCTTTTATACATGCCAGACAAAAATTAAAAATAAAGAGGTCAAAATCCTTATTTTCGCTTGAACTTCATGCCCGCAGGCAGTTCTCCTTAAATTTTCACCCCCATAGAAAATCTAGCGCTAAAACTAGAGGCATTGATCTAAAGGAGAACTTCGCTCTTCAGTAAACCAAATCTTAAAGCTTTTGAAACTCGGTGAAGATCAAATAAAAATCCAATCCTTAACCACATGTTCGCATCGCTTCAAGAACAAGAAGAAAATTTCGGGAGGGCAATGGATTAGTGTTTCTCACAATGACAATGGCGGTGATGGACTCATTAACCCATCGATTCTCCTTCATCAGATGACCCACAACAATGCACAAAGAGAGCACGGCGACGAACACAGAGATAGGAACAACGCTGCTGCTCCCCGGATCATTCGCAGGAAATTCAAAGATCTGATCGATCGCCATTGACGATAATCTATTGGGAGTGATGAGGAGGAGATTAGGGATTTAAGAGAGAAGTGTTTATTTATTTTTCATTCCTTTGTTTAAAGTTCGAAAATGAAAACGACACTGGATTTTGGCGAGTAGGACGAGCCTGTGCTCCTTCCCTATGTAGCGTAGGATTGCCACGTCTGAACGCGCATTTCGGATGGTAGCGTGGGAGTTTCACACGTGGCAATGTCGTTTGATTAACTGAAAATTGCAGTATACAAGAATATAGAATCTTTCACTGCGCTCTCACTTGGGGCTGAATGTGGGGCTGGACGTGGGGCTTAATCCTAGTTGAATAGTGTTTCTACGAAGAATGGGGTTCAGAAGTTTAAGCTCATGTTCAATCTCACATTTAGTCCCTGACGTGACACTAGATGTCTGATTCTTATGAATTTATTCAGCCCTGATTCAGACGTCTGATCAACAAAAATTAGACGTCTGATCGATGCGGATTCAGCCCCTGATTCAGTCCTCCATTGGGATGGAGCAGTGGCTGAATCTGACATGATACAGATTCAGTTCCTGTTGGGGCTAAACTGTTCAGCCCTCCATTGGGAGTGCTCTGACAAAATAACAACAATATTACGTGTGTTGAGAGATCAACTCTAGAGACTCATAGGAGACAAAGTTTTCTTGCAATAGGAATGAGTAACCATGGCAAACTCCATGGCTCTACCTTTATTCACATCCTCATTATTGTAGTAGCCCAAGAGGGGATATATGAGGAGGGAGCCAAAGGGCCTCCCTCAACTCATAACACTCCTCCTTATCCATCCATTACTCTAGGACTTGGCCTATAAATTCTACAGGATTCATAAAGCTAGTATGATGGATACTTCTGGATCCTGAGCCATTGTGGTTGCCTCGTTAAAACCTTAGCTGCGGAAAACCCAATGGGAAAAGCGGTCAGCTTGAGGAAAAAGAGTACACCCCACATGTGACTCCCCCTGATCTATACAAGCCCTATGCTTGTAGATCTTTCAGCTGTCGCATACCAATGTTCTTTACAAGCTTTACAAAAATACATCTGGGCAAAGACTTAGTAAAAAGGTTAGCTAAATTGTTGCAGAACTGGATCTGCTGAACTTCGATCTGCTTGTCCTCTTTTAGCTCGTGCGTCCAGAAAAACTTGGGAGATATGTGCTTAGTCATGTCGCCCTTGATGTAGCCCCTTTGAAGTTGAGCAATGCACACGGCGTTGTCTTCAAACAGGACAGTAGGCTCCAAACCACCATTCTTCAGGCGAGTGGAGTGAAGAATGTGTTGGACAATAAAACGTAGCCAATAATAGTCTCTGCTTGCTTCATGGATCGCAATGATCTCTGAATGATTAGATGACGTAGCTGTTGTGGTTTGCTTTACCGATCTCCAGGAGATAGCAGTACCTTCGTAGGTAAACACAAAACTTGTCTATGATTTTGCCGTGTGCGGATCTGAAAGATAACATGCATCGGCATAACCAAGTAATTGGGGGGAGGCACCTCTCTGGTAGTAAAGTCCCAGATCTATTGAACCCTAGAGGTATCGCAGAAGATGCTTTACTCCGTTCCAGTGGCGCTTTGTAGGCGCTGCACTGTGTCTGGCTAGGAGATTAACTGCAAACGCTATATCGAGACGCGTACAGTTAGCCAGATGTAGAAGTGCTCCAATGGCACTGAGGTAGGGTACTTCAGGACCCAGTATCTCCTCCCCCTCTTCCAGTGGCCAGAAGGGGTCCTTATGTACATCTAGTGATCTTATGACCATAGGAGTACTTAAAGGATGACATTTATCCATATGAAACTTGCCTAGAAGTTTCTTTGTATAATTTGATTGGTGTAATAGGATTCCACCTCGTAGGTGTTCAATCTGTAAGCCAAGACAATACTTTGTTTTGCCTAGGTCTTTCATTTCAAAAGTATGCTTTAGGCTTTCAGATATCTCATTGATCTCTGCAGGAGATCCTATGAGATTTAAGTCATCAACATATACTGCTATGATGATGAATCATGTTTCCGTTCTTTTGATAAAGATACATGAGCAGTCATTATTTGTGAATCCTTGATGTGCAAGGAAATCACTAAGTCTGTTATACCACATTTTGCCTAATTGCTTTAGACCATATAAGGATCTATGCAGCCTTACAGAGAATACGTCCCGATGTATCTCTTTCATCTCTGGGGGTAGATTAAACCCCTCAGAAAGTCTCATATAGATCTTTTTATCTATATCGCCATATAGATATGCAGTTACAACGTCCATGAGCTGCATTTCTAGGCTTTCCAGAGAAGTTAGGCTTATTAAAAATCGGAATGTGTTCGCATCCATGACTGGGGAACATGTATCTTCATAATCAATCCCCGGTCTTTGGGAAAAACCCTGGGCTACAAAACGTGCCTTGTAGCGAACGATCACATTTTCTTCATTTCTTTTTCTTATGAAAACCCACTTATACCCCACAGGTTTAACACCTACTGGTGTTTGGACTACTGGTCCAAAGACTTTACGTTTCAAGAGTGAGTCCAGCTCTACTCTTATTGCCTCGTCCCACTTTGGCCAATCATCTTTGCGTTTACATTTCGCTGGAGAGAGTGGTTCGACGTCATCGTCGTATTCAGCGACGTGAACGGCAATAGCGAACGCAAAATCGTCGTCGTCGACTGTGCTATATCTGTCCAGTACCTCTGCAGTACGTACAAAATTTAATGATGTTTCTCCTATGGTTTCCTCTGTAGTGGAAATAAAGAGGGGAGAAGTAGCTGGTCTGAGCTCAGCATCCTGTGGAGGGATAATCTTATTATCTCCAGGAATCTTCCTCTTTCGAAGAACTTTATCTTTTGAACCTGGTGGGCGTCCTCTTTTCAATTGAGGTACAGCCAATTCTGCTGGTGGTGGATTGCATCCATCTTTAGGGATGTCAATCCTAACTGGCGTGTTAGCAGCAGGGACGTGTGAACGGACAATCTTCTGGTTGTCCGTGAACTTATCCGGCAAAAGATGTACTGTATTCTGAATGTGAAGGATCTTCAGGATCTTATCTTCACATAGATTAGTACGCGGATCATATAAGGACAAAGACTTCTGGTCCTAAGTAATGGTCTCAGTAGCTTCAGGCTTCTTAGACTGTGTGCCTAGTTTAGAAAAAAAATTTCTCATCGAATTCAAGTCAGCAAGACGTGCCTTAAATGCGTCCCCTGTGAGGGGTTCCAGGTATCCGATAATAGAGGGTGAATCAAACCCAATATAGATACCTAGACGACGCTGAGGACCCATTTTGGTCCTCTGAGGTGGTGCTACTAGGACATATACCGCACAACCAAATACTCTCAAATAAGAGATATCCGGAGGTGCGCCATATGCAAGTTGCATCGGGGATAATGTATGACCTCTAGAGGGCCTTATCCTAATAAGTGATGCGGCATGTAAAATAGCATGCCCCCAAGCATCCACAGGCAACTGGGATTGCATAAGAATGGACATACAATCCATTGGAGTCTTTTCAAAAGAGACTCTGCTAATCCGTTCTGGGTGTGAACATGTGCTACTGGATGTTCAACTTCAATACCCGTTACCTGGCAATAGTCTTCGAAGACTTGTGAAATGAATTCACCCGTATTATCAAGACGTAGTTTCTTGATATGGTTATCGGGGAAGTGAGCCCGCAACCTTATTATTTGTGTCAATAGATTTGGAAAAGCTAGGTTGTGGGTGGAAAAGAGGCACACATAAGACCATTTTGTGGATGCTTAATCAGTACCATGAAGTACTGAAATGGGCACTTGTGGGGTGAATATGTCCGCAAATGTCACCATGAATTCTCTCAAAGAAGCCAGGAGACTCTAATCCCACTTTCAGGAGGGAGTGTCTCGTTATTAGTTTTCCCTTGAAACAAGGGGGACAAGGAAATTCACCCTTATGAAGAATCTTCAAGTTCTTCAAATTATGTCCACGGGATTCAGTGATGATGCATCGCATCATAGCTGATCCATGGTGACCAAGTCTGTTGTGCCAGAGTTGGAACTCTGGCAATGATGTGCACGTCTGGTGCTCAGTCATATTGGCTTCTATTGGTTGAATGTATGTATGGTAGAGACCCCACGGGAGTCCCTTGAATCGTTCGCAGATGATCTTCTGGCCATCTTTTTGACGAGTTACATACATATATTCAACTTTATTTTCATCTCTAGTTTCTAAGTGATATTCATTTAAACGAATGTCCTTGAAACTTACGAGATTCCTATTTGATTTAGGAGAGAATAATGCATTCTTTATTTGAAGTCTTGTGTTATTTGGGAGCAATATTATTGCTTCACCAGATCTTTCGATTATTTTGGACAGTCCTGAAATTGTGATAACAGGACCGTCATATTTATGTATGCTATTAAAATAGCAATGTTCGCGAAGGATTGTATGCGTCGAGGCACTGTCCACTAGGCACTCATACTTCATCCATATATGCAAAACGAAATTTTATTTAAGTAAAAGTAAAATGACATTCAAATAAAAGTTCGTACAAAAGCAAACTAAAGATGAAGCTACATGTAATTTTAAATGCATAGATATAAAGATAGGACTTAATCGAGCAGGTCATCATTCTCGAAGTCTTTTGCAGTGAACTTCATTGGCAGCTGAAAGCCGCCAAGTTTGTTTCAGGCGGAGGCTTCTGGCTCGGCTGATATAAATCCTGGAGGTGGCGAGGTGTGCGACAGTTTCTGGACCAATGTCCAGTCATGCCACATCGGTTGGCATTTGTCCACCCAGTTCTTCTTTGGAATTGACACTGGACTAGTGTTCTTACGCTTCCATGTGAAGTTTTTTTTCCCTTTGTAGTTTTTGTTCTGGGGAGATGCTATTGTTGGTTTCATCGCAGCTTTCCACTTGTTCTTTCTATCCTTCGTCTTGTTTTTCCACTTCTAGGGAGTAACATTATGGACTTCAGGGAGAGGAGCAGCACCTGCAGGGTGCAGATTATGTGTGGCCAATAATAAATCTCTATTTTGCTCCGCCCGTAGAAGGCAAGAGAGCAAGTTAGAGAGTTTTGTGAAGTTGCGTTCACGATACTGTTGCATGAGGATTGCATCTTTCTCGTGAAACGAGGTGAATGTCTTCTCCAACATGCGGGTCTCCGAGACTTCTTCACTACACAACTTCAGGCGTGAGGTGATATTATGAAGTGCCGAGTTGTACTCAGCCACGGACTTATAGTCCCGAAGTTGGAGATTTTCCCACTCATAACTGGCACGTGGTAATATGACATCAATCTGATGCATATACCGTGCCTTCAGCGCTGTCCACAACTCAATTGGGTACTCTACCATTAGGTATTTGGCCTTTAAGGTCCGATCTATATGTCTCCTGATATAGATAATGGCTTTCGCCTTATCCACATCAGAGACAGTGGTCGGAGTGCTGCTAGATAATTGGCCCGCTTCTGGGGCCTTACTAGCAGAAGCATCGGCTGCTGCTGGGGCCGATGAAATAGCCAAAATTGAGCCAAGGAGGGCCATCGAATGCAAGTGGAACTTCAAGTCCACTCGCCAACTCAGGTAATTCTTTCCTGCAGCATCAAAAACCTCAAAATCGACGCTTGCCAATTTTGCCATTTATGTATGCAATTTAAAATAAGCATGAATTAATTAAAATGTAAATTCATGCCTAAAGAATAAAATAAGTAAAATGTGGGGATCGGCCAGATACCCAAAAATGTACAAAGTCCAAAGTCCGATTTGCAGTTCATAAAGAAAAGAAAAATACAAGTTGGAAACCCAGAAGGGGTGCCTATCTTTTGCAAATTTCACCTCCGTCTTCATATGTTGGTACACCGGTCTTTGGCATTTTATATATACAATCCTCACTTACACATTCTCTCAAAAGAAAAAAGTGCAAGGAATTAAAGGTATCAAACTGGCCGATCCCAAAAACACATTTTAACTTATATAAACATCCAAGCAGTTTTAAATATGCTAAAGGCACAAAGGAACTACCACGCATATAACTCAGGCATATATAATATGGAAAAAGAAACTATAAAATATAATAATCTATCTGACCACGTGGAGACGTCATACACCGTTAGGTTAGATGACTAACGACAGAGCGGTCGCTGGATCCTTTAGATAATTATATTTTGAAAAATCCTAATAATCCATAAATAATTAACAATACAAGAGAGATGTTTTACATACTATTACCAATTTTAACATGGATAAAAAACAGTAATTTATATACAAAATTTTCTCCAATTTTATAAGTAATTTGCCAAAAATTATTACCGATTTTTCCTTGAATTTTTCAGAATTGTCCAGGTTTTTTTGGGGTTTTCTGGTAATTTTAAGGAATTTTGCTTATATAAAGCTGATTTAAAACAGATTTTTAACATAGACCCGCTGAAATTTTTATTTGCATGTGGGCCTAGCCAGGGTCTTTAGGCCCAGAATATCTTAAAATTTTAATTTTAATTTTAACAATCTGGGCTTCAGGCCCATGGGGTTAATAATATACCCAAAACCCAATAATAGGGTTTGTTGAAAACCCTAATATCTAATTTTAGGGTTAGAGAAATAGGTCAGCCGTCATCTCCCCCCGTTATCAAAAGCAGCCATGGGGGAGGGGCTCCTACCTCTGTAGAACCCCTCCCCCCTATTTAATTAATCGTCTAGGGGGTCTCACCGGAGCAAGAGCCCCCCCCCCCCCCCCCCCCCCCCCCCCCGCTTTTTTTCGTGGCCATGGAGGTTGCGCAGGAGAAAGAGGCCCCCCCCCCTTCGGATTTCGCAGCTAGGGGGGCTCTCGCCGGAGCAAGAGGCCCCCCCGAATGAAAAAGCCCCTCTTTTAGGGGGGTCCAGTGAAGGCCCCCGTCAGGGGGGTTCCGATGAAGGCCCCTTCCCCTCGATGGGGGGGGGGGGGGGGGGTGTGTGTGTGTGTTTGCCGGGGGGAAGGCCCCCTTCGGGGGGGGGTTTCCAATGAAGGGCCCCCTTCAGGGGGGTTGGGGGGTAGGGTGGAGGCCGAAAGGCAGCACCCCCCTTATTTGATTGCGGCCTTGGGGTGGTGGGTGGAGGCCGAAAGGCAGCACCCCCTATATTTTTGGTCTCGCTTCTGGCGAGGTGGCCGGTAGGCCGGTCGATGTCCGTTGATTCTCGCTTCCGGCGAGGTGGCCGGTAGGCCGGTCGTCGATGTCCGTTGATTCTCGCTTCCGGCGAGAAAATCGGTTGGCAAAAAAGGAGATATTGTAAATAAATTATTTTTGTTTTAATTTTTACAAGAATTTATTATCATTGTAAAATTTTGTATGATCCATATATAGAATTGTATATATACGGGAAAGAGATTTTTACCTCTAGATCAAAGATCTAGGGAAGATCACAATATAAAATCCGTAGATAGAATTTCCCACTCCCGAATGCCTAGGAAATGCCGCAACGAAAACCGCAACGGATCGCCGCAACAACAATTAGATTCCTTCGCGTAGGAGTTTGATTTAGAGGGGATTTGGAATAATTTTAGTGGCTCAAAATTTGCAGAAGACACGTGCTGATAATGTGTTGACAGATCAACTCTAGAGACTCATAGGAGACAAAGTTTTCTTGCACTAGGAATGAGTAACTATGACAAACACCATGGCTCTACCTTTATTCACATCCTCATTATTGTAGTAGCCCAAGAGTCACCCACTAAAGGCTTAGTGGATTGGTGGTGTAATGGAGGGATAAATGAGGAGGGAGCCAAAGGGCCTCCCTCAACCCATAACAACGTGCCATAAATTAGATAAACTGGCTTGGATAGATTGGTAAAAATTTTCCACAAGTTGCTCTTTATATTACAAAATCTAATGAACTAAAGATTTTTTGGCTAATATAAATTTTAAAAAATTATTTTCGACTTTATTCCATTTGGAAAAAAAATCTCATTAATCTTTTTAATTTCAAAAAAATCTTCTTTATCATTAGAAAACATTTGAACCTTTCCGTAATTTTATAAAGAAAGTTCACAAATATTGTTGAAAAGTTTATCTTGGTTTCTTTAAAAAATAGGATAACGTTTCTCGAGTTTCTTGAAAAATACGCTAAAATTCAAGGATTTTTAAGTTAAAGAATGTTCTCAAATTCAATGAACTTAGTTCAAAATGGAGCAAAGTTGAGGGTGATTTCTTAAAATTTAACCTTTGGTGTACGAAATTTAAAAAAATCGATTACCACAAACCATTAAACTTTCACCGGTCAGGTACATACTGAAACAGTATGAGAACCCCTTAATTTTTTATGTCTCAATGTTTAAATTGCGCTGACATCAGTTTTTTCAACATAATAGGCTAGTCGACCTCTTTTTTTGACAAGGAGTTCATGAAAAACTATTTCGTTGATGTCTCTAAACTTAGCTGTTTAATAGAAGAAAAAAAGATAGTTGAAAAATCAGTGTATATACTAGGGAAAGTTGATGATAACTAATCAAATTAGTGTATTAACAAACATATCCCCAATTCAAATAGAAAAATCCTAAGTTCAAATTGTCATCAACAAACATTTGCCTTTGTAGTCTTCTCCTTGTTCATAATTGGAATATAAAATCATCTCTCAAAACTCATATCGGCAGTTTATAAATTATGTGAACTTTACAATCAAAATCTGTTTTTTTGTCGGAGAAAGTAAGATGAGAAGAGGTAAAAGAATTGCAAGGGTTAGTGGTGGCAGAATGTACCTGACCTGACCCGACTCGAACCCGGCCTCGTGGGTCGGGTATGGGTAGGGCCAATCCGGGTCGGGTATGATCCGGGCCGACCCGAGCTGACCCGGATAAAATCCGGGTCGGGTACGGGTTTGAC
Organism: Scilla litardierei; assembly: GCA_030789695.1. Classification (NCBI taxonomy): domain Eukaryota; kingdom Viridiplantae; phylum Streptophyta; class Magnoliopsida; order Asparagales; family Asparagaceae; genus Scilla; species Scilla litardierei. The sequence continues at coordinate 14,838 of JAULAV010003045.1, read as the reverse complement.
CCTCAACCTGGATTGACCCGAATTCTACCCGGTTTTTATATACAAATATATATAATTTGTATTTAACAGTCTCAGCCTCCGACTTTGGGGAGTTGGTTAGTGCGACTTGTGATCCCTTTCAAGGCGGCCCAGGTTTCGAATCTCCCTTTCTACATTGTCTTTTTTTAATTTTTTGATCTATTTGTAATTTAGATAAATAAAAACAATGCTGCACATGCCCCCCAACACAGATTGGTAGCTCAGTTGGTTACCTTGTAAACTTGCTTCCTGGAGACGCAGCTTCGAATCCTCCTTCGATGATTTAATTCAACACAATTTTTTAAAAAAGAGAATGCGGGTCGGGTTCGGGTGACCCTCCAACCCGTCGGGTCGGATTCGGGTCTTGTGTTCCCGACCCGGATTAAATTCGGATCAGGTTCGGGTCCACCCCTAAATGGGTCAGGTCGGACTTGACCCGACCCGAACCCGACCCATTTGCCACCCCTACATGAGGTAATGTTAAAGCAAGTATTTGAGGGGTACCTAAAAGGTGAATCCTTTGGCATTAGACTAAGTTTTTTGTGGATGGTGAATGTGTTAAACTCTTCGTGCAAGAAATATGCACCATGACAAACACGAGAGTTAGATAAGCCGAATAATGTGTGTGACTTAATGATTTGGCTCCAATGATGCTCAAGTTAGTCTTGGGATGGCACAAATAAAAATAGGAAATATGATTTAACATAACATTACCTTTTTAGCAGGGGTCTACATGTATGAATTTGCCAAATGTAATTTAGTAACTTTGGCCTTGTTCTCATTTATTAACGGGGTTACCCTTGTAAGTCTATATAACTAGAAATTATAATCTAATTAGGATAGCGGAAGTGGTAAATTTAAAAAACTTAATCCTTGCTCTACACAGAAACTACAGAATGCATAAATTAAAGCTGATAATTAAAAACATAACTTTACGCTGATATTTTCACGTGATTTACGCTCTCCAAAATTTCAGTGAAGATCTCGAATCTCCTCACCACCCAATGCGATAGAAATTTCACTTTGATGATAAAGCTGGATGAAAATATTGCTAGGTCTTCTAATCTAATGAAAAGGCAGAAGTATTGAAAAAACAAAATTATCTATCCCTCACAAAAAAGCACAAGATCAACTACATAAATCCTGCATTAAAATGCTACAAAAAGAACATACATTTGTGCAAATATACTTTTCGATATCCGTAAATCCTAAACCATTTCTGTGAAGACCTCCAATCTTTTAACAAACCATGCAGAACAGAAGATTCGCCCTGATAATGTAGTCCTTCACGATTCACAAATTCTCTAAGAATTCAAACTTAGTCACAAGCATTGCTGGCGCTTGAGAAAAGAAAAAAACTTTATTTTGTAAGAGAGAAATTTAATCTTTTAGCTAAAGCTTCAAGATAATATTTTTCTCCCAAGATCTTAGGATGCTAGTGTTGAAACTTCTCTATCCTTAAGACAATAACTGTAATTGATATATCTTGTTCGAAGTAATAGTGAGATATTGGCACTTCATTATCTATGCCATTCTTTAATATAAATGAGTATATAGGGAAATTATTATATGATTGCATGTATAAAGTCCTTGTAATTGTGCGAAGACATTATGATCATAATAAGATCATGATAATGAGGTCCAATAGATCTGTTTAATCACAAATCTTAAATTTTCTTTGTCATATGAATATCAAGACATGACATTGATATTTCAAATAGACCATGGTGCATTAATCGGTAAGGAACTCTTAATTACTTTGATACCAAGTGTTGGGAACCCTGTGGATGACAGATAGAAAAAATGAGGTGGTGAATAGTGGTTTAAAAATTTCTATAAAAATATGATATTTTCTACCTAAGAGATTAGTTTGTGCTACCAAATTAATTCTAAATCAACAATATGTTCTTGCTAATATATGAGTAAACAATGGAATTGAAACACAATAGTTGCAAGAAATAAATCAAACACAAATTATAAACACAAACACATATATTTATAATGGTTCTCTTAACACTGACATACATGCAGTTGATTCGGGTTCAATATTACATATTTAACCCCCCATTTAGCCCTATTTTGTGCTCATGTGATGCTATATTGTTCTCTAATATATTCGTATTTTATACACAATTATTTATTAGAGAAAACACCTTATTTGAGCACAAAACTGTAATTATTGGAGTATTTCTGCACTTTTTATATTTTTCATAACATCGTCTCGATCTCACGATTCCAACGACTATTTATTTGTATTTTTCCGAGATCTGTGCTAATTACTATGCATTTTTGAATGCAGAATACCAATTAAATGGGGAAATACACTCAAAATACGAAATATACGGTCGCCAGCCAATCAAATAGCGACACGTGGCGCTAATCTGGCCTTTCCCGCTCCATCCTGCGGCCACAACGAGTGAACGACGTGGCTCTATCTGGACCTTTGATTCTCGATCCAACGGTCAGTAACTGAGCGAATCCAGCAGGCTACGTGGCCTCTTGCTAGCCACATGATGTCGATCCAACGGACGAGGCGATCCCCGCATTTGAGCTGGCGGTGGGGAGACGTGGCCCGATCATAGCCGCAGATCGAAGATCCGACGGTCCACAAGCGCTCAGCGAGACGAGCGACGCGGCGAAATACTGACCGCCGCGATCAAGATCGGACGGCCACGAATCACCCCGCAAATTGAACTCGAAGCAGCATTCCTCGCGGTGACGTGGCACAACTTGAATCCTCCGATCGGGATCCAACGACCCACGATCAAACCGAAGCGACATCGGATTATTTTCAGCGGAGCGGGCGCGCGCGATTTTTAAAGCGCCACGCGTCGCTTCCTCTGGCGATCCCGCCTTTGATCGACGGATGATATTTCGAGCGACTGGTGGGTTCGGGTTCTAGGCTATTGGCGCAGGTTGTGAACCCGTTAAGGCTTTTAAACCCGCAATCTTCTTATAAAAGGTATTCTTAGGGTTTTTTGGGCGTATTCAAGCAGATTGGGGCATATTTTGGGCGTATTTGAGGCTCTAGGAGCCGTATTTCCCCTCTGTAAAATTCCGTAAAATTCCAGAGGCTATTTTATTATTTCCAGAGAGTTTTGGTGTATAAACTTGAAGATTGGGTGATAAATTTCTTAACTTCTACTCCGTATTTTGGTGTTTTTCATCGTATTTTGCTATTTGATCAATGTATTTTGCTATGAACCTTGTTTATTCTTGCACCATGAGTAGCTAAAACTTATTTGTGCATGGTATGGAGTAGTTAGGGGATGTGATTTGTGTTAGTTTGGTTGAATATCGTCGTGCTTAATCGTTAAACGTCATTAAAGTTGTAATCTTTGTTCATAAATCCTCTTTTTCATCTTCCAAAAGAAGTGATTTAGTTGATGATCGCCCCAAAAGGGTGAGTTTTGATCTCCCCAAAAGGGAGTTTCATACCGTAGTTTTGATCTCTCCAAAAGAGAGTTTCATATCGTATTATAACTTTAGCGACGATCTTATTGAATATTGTGATTTAACTCCCAAAAGGGTATCTTCCGATGAATTGCTCCCAAAAGGAGAATTCATTGAGTTATATTGGGTATTTTCCGGTGAATTGCTCCCAACAGGAGAATTCATTGCGTTATACTTGTCAACCAAATTAATACGAATCATTGATCCTAACGAACCCATACCATATGCAGACTTTTTATAGATATTTTCTTACACGACTTTTCTTTGTTTATATCGTTCACCACCATTCACATCACCATCATCGCCATCATCGTTGAAGTGGTTAGTTTCTTTTCGTAGGATTTCTATTTGATTTGAGCTGTGGTTGCAACAGATTTCCTCCTGAGGATTCGACATCTGGACTCCCAGATTATATTACTTGTACGGACTCTTGCACTTGAGAGAGAGCACCTTTCGGAGCCCACCAAGTTTTTGGCGCCGTTGCCGGGGAGGAATGGTTTGTGACTACGGTTTATTTCATTTAGAGGACCTTCGGTGAGATCTTTCCACTTTACTGTACATAAACTTTTTTTATTTTATTTTATTTTTTTAAAATGGATTATATGAATTTCTATTGCACGAACAATCTGTATGATGCACGGTATGCTAATGCACACAAACATAGGATGGAAAAGCTCAAGATTGTAAATTTTAATCAAACTGATTGTTAAACTTTCTTTCAGGCCTGGAGGTGGTTCACAAACATAGTATCGAGCTATCCGTAGCATTGGTACACAAATGAAGAGCTTATGGTGTCCTTCCTAGATGGACTACGACCACAGCTGCAGGAATTATTGGGAGGCATGACGCCGACAGAGGCGTGGGAATACATGGTGTCTCTGCAAGAAAATGAAGAAACCATGGAAGAGACTTCAGAGAGCGATTCAACGGAGCCTTCGTGCCTTGATCAAGAAGAGCAAAACGTAAACGTACCTTTGCAATCCTTGAAAGAGGAAGCTTACCTGATTATTCAGACACAGGAGGCAACATCCCTTCAATTCCAAGAGAATTTCCTTGCTCAGAGTCGGCAGATTCAGAAATCCATTGAAGATCTTAATTTGATTGCCGCTTGCATAGAAGAAAATAATTCTTTTGATATTCAACTTAAAGAATCTAATACGAGTTTATCTTCTATTGCAGGTATACCGAGCGAACCATGTCACGTTGAGGACACGAATATAAATATATACATGGCAGAAAGTGTGTGCAAAAGAGAGGACGAGCTAGCAATTTTGGATGAACGAGAGGAGGAGACAGCTAGGGACAAGGGTTTTGAGATTATCGCCATGGAGTCAGAACCATGCCCTCCTCCAGTTTTGTCCCAAAATCAGTTATCCCTCTCCCCAACTATCGAGCATCATACCGAGAGTAGTGCAGATCTTTCAGGGAGTAGTCGTCAACTTGCTTTAATTTATTTCACTTATTTTGATGACTACATTTGGAACACTTTTGTCGATAAGAATTTTAAACTAATTTGGACTGACATAACTCATCTCTTGCAGGGCATTGGTAAACAAGTTATAGAGATGCTTGGAGTTGTGTTGCTGGAGTCCAAATTAGATTCTGGAGGAACAATAAGTGCCGAGGAGCGTAAGGAGCAAATTGAACAACTTTCTCCACCATCAAAGATTCGAGATCCGCCATTTGATCACGGTGTGTTCTTTCCAGTAGTGTAGATTTTTATATGCTTTCTAGGTTGCTGGCTTGAATAAACTCGTACACCTTTCGACATTGAGGACAATGTCCATCTTTAGTTGGGGGGTGTGTATGAGACCTTAGGAATTTTTTTTTTGAGAAGAATAAATCACCAAATCTCATCTTTTAAAACTCATTCACATGCCTCAAATACGGGTGATTACACATTAATTGAGTTCTAAAATTTGTTTGTGGCTAGTGTTAATTATTTTTCTTTCATGGAATTACCGTTAATATGCTATTCATGAAAATTTTCAATTTCCATGATTAATATCTCGAAATAGTTTGAATTTATTTCATGCATGCTAATGTGATGAAAAAGCTTAAGTATACACGATTTATTAGAATAGTCTTCAAGTTGAAGAGGAATTTGGCCATTGATACTAATGTTTATGTTCGAAAAATGGGTGTTGAGTTGCTTACAAAAGAAAGAAAGAAAAGAAAAGAAAAATGAATGATGAAAAATGAATGAATAAGTATGTCACCAATAAATAACTTGGTTGGCTCGAGTAGTACAGTCCGAGGGGTCCTTTTTGGCCGAATGCCCTATTATCGTCTGATTTGGGAACCATTGACAGGAAACTCACTCATTTGATGGAGCGATCCAAGTTATACCTTTTTCTGCGAATGTTGCTTGATGCGCGTTACGCAGAACTAATAAAAGAAAAGAATGGTGAATATACTAAGCAACTTCAATACCCATGATTTGAATGATTGTTTTGATAGGCCACGTCCTTGGAAACAAGAAAACCAGAGGAAAACGACGTGTTATACTTTCGCTTGTGCAAAACGATGCTTGTATGTTATTTAATCATACTAAATTAGAGAAAATATCATGTGATTGATTTTGTTCATGGATGTGTATATTGATGATCAAGATCATGTTGTAATGCGTATTATTGAGCCATGCCATGAGCAATTTGAAAGAACTTATTGTTTTATTACTCATCCGTATTAATCGCTCTTTTTGCTAGAGACTAGCAAATCGCTAGTTGGGGGGTGTGATTCGGGTTCAATATTACATATTTAACCCCCCATTTAGCCCTATTTTATGCTCATGTGATGCTATATTGTTCTCTAATATATTCGTATTTTATACACAATTATTTATTAGAGAAAACACCTTATTTGAGCTCAAAAATGCAATTAATGGAGTATTTCTGCACTTTTTATATTTTTCCTAGCATCGTCTCGATCTCACGATTCCAACGACTATTTATTTGTATTTTTCTGAGATCTGTGCTAATTACTATGAATTTTTGAATGCAGAATACCAATTAAATGGGGAAATACACTCAAAATACGAAATATATGGTCGCCAGCCAATCAAATAGCGACACGTGGCGCTAATCTGGCCTTTCCTGCTCCATCCTGTGGCCACAACGAGTGAACGACGTGGCTCTATCTAGACCTTTGATTCTCGATCCAACGGTCAGTAACTGAGCGAATCCAGCAGGCTACGTGGCCTCTTGGTAGCCACACGATGTCGATCCAACGGACGAGGCGATCCCCACATTTGAGCTGGCGGTGGGGAGATGTGGCCCGATCGTAGCTGCAGATTGAAGATCCGACGGTCCACAAGCGCTCAGCGAGACGAGCGACGCGGCGAAATACTGACCGCCGCGATCAAGATCGGACGGCCACGAATCACCCTGCAAATTGAACTCGAAGCAGCATTCCTCGCGGAGACATGGCATAACTTGAATCCTCCGTTCGGGATCCAACGACCCACGATCAAACCGAAGCGACATCGGATTATTTTCAGCGGAGCGGGCGCACGCGATTTTTAAAGCGTCACGCGTCGCTTCCTCTGGCGATCCCGCCTTTGATCGACGTATGATATTTCGAGCGGCTGGCGGGTTCGGGTTCTAGGCTATTGGAGCGGGTTGTGAACCCGTTAAGGCTTTTAAACCCGCAATCTTCTTATAAAAGGTATTCTTAGGGTTTTTTGGGCGTATTCAAGCAGATTGGGGCGTATTTTGGGCGTATTAGAGGCTCTAGGAGCCGTATTTCCCCTCTGTAAAATTCTGTAAAATTCCAGAGGCTATTTTATTATTTTCAGAGAGTTTTGGTGTATAAACTTGAAGATTGGGTGATAAATTTCTTAACTTCTACTCCGTATTTTGGTGTTTTTCATCGTATTTTTCTATTAGATCAATGCATTTTGCTATGAACCTTGTTTATTCTTGCACCATGAGTAGCTAAAACTTATTTGTGCATGGTATGGAGTAGTTAGGGGATGTGATTTGTGTTAGTTTGGTTGAATATCGTCGTGCTTAATCGTTAAACGTCATTAAAGTTGTAATCTTTGTTCGTAAATCCTCTTTTTCATCTTCCAAAAGAAGTGATTGAGTTGATGATCGCCCCAAAAGGGTGAGTTTTGATCTCCCCAAAAGGGAGTTTCATACCGTAGTTTTGATCTCTCCAAAAGAGAGTTTCATATCGTATTATAACGTTAGCGATGATCTTATTGAATATTGTGATTTAACCCCCAAAAGGGTATCTTCCGATGAATTGCTCCCAAAAGGAGAATTCATTGAGTTATATTGGGTATTTTCCGGTGAATTGCTCCCAACAGGAGAATTCATTGCGTTATACTTGTCAACCAAATTAATACGAATCATTGATACTATTAAACACATACCATGTGTAGACTTTTTATAGATATTTTCTTACACGACTTTTCTTTGTTTATATCGTTCACCACCATTCACATCGCCATCATCGCCATCATCATTGAAGTGGTTAGTTTCTTTTCGTAGGATTTCTATTTGATTTGAGCTGTGGTTACAACAGATTTCCTCCTGAGGATTCGTCATCTGGACTCCCAGATTATATTACTTGTACGGACTCTTGCACTTGAGAGAGAGCACCTTTCGGAGCCCACCAAGTTTTTGGCACCGTTGCCGGGGAGGAATGGGTTGTGACTACGGTTTATTTCATTTAGAGGACCTTCGGTGAGATCTTTCCACTTTACTGTACATAAACTTTTTTTATTTTATTTTATTTTTTCAAAATGGATTATATGAATTTCTATTGCACGAACAATCTGTATGATGCACGGTATGCTAATGCACACAAACATAGGATGGAAAAGCTCAAGATTGTAAATTTTAATCAAACTGATTGTTAAACTTTCTTTCAGGCCTGGAGGTGGTTCACAAACATAGTATCGAGCTATCCGCAGAATGAGTACACAAATGAAGAGCTTATGGTGTCCTTCCTAGATGGACTATGACCACAGCTGCAGGAATTATTGGGAGGCATGACGCCGACAGAGGCGTGGGAATACATGGAGTCTCTGCAAGAAAATTAAGAAACCATGGAAGAGACTTCAGAGAGCGATTCAACGGAGCCTTCGTGCCTTGATCAAGAAGATCAAAGCGTAGACGTACCTTTGCAATCCTTGAAAGAGGAAGCTTACCTGATTATTCAGACACAGGAGGCAACATCCCTTCAATTCCAAGAGAATTTCCTTGCTCGGAGTCGGCAGATTCAGAAATCCATTGAAGATCTTAATTTGATTGCCGCTTGCATAGAAGAAAATAATTCTTTTGATATTCAACTTAAAGAATCTAATACGAGTTTATCTTCTATTGCAGGTATACCGAGCGAACCATGTCACGTTGAGGACACGAATATAAATATATACATGGCAGAAAGTGTGTGCAAAAGAGAGGACGAGCTAGCGATTTTGGATGAACGAGAGGAGGAGACAGCTAGGGACAAGGGTTTTGAGATTATCGCCATGGAGTCAGAACCATGCCCTCCTCCAGTTTTGTCCCAAAATCAGTTATCCCTCTCCCCAACTATCGAGCATCATACCGAGAGTAGTGCAGATCTTTCAGGGAGTAGTCGTCAACTTGCTTTAATTTATTTCACTTATTTTGATGACTACATTTGGAACACTTTTGTCGATAAGAATTTTAAACTAATTTGGACTGACATAACTCATCTCTTGTAGGACATTGGTAAACAAGTTATAGAGATGCTTGGAATTGTGTTGCTGGAGTCCAAATTAGATTCTGGAGGAACAATAAGCGCCGAGGAGCGTAAGGAGCAAATTGAACAACTTCCTCCACCATCAAAGATTCGAGATCCGCCATTTGATCACGGTGTGTTCTTTCCAGTAGTGTAGATTTTTATATGCTTTCTAGGTTGCTGGCTTGAATAAACTCGTGCACCTTTCGACATTGAGGACAATGTCCATCTTTAGTTGGGGGGTGTGTATGAGACCTTAGGAATTTTTTTTTGAGAAGAATAAATCACCAAATCTCATCTTTTAAAACTCATTCACATGCCTCAAATACGGGTGATTACACATTAATTGAGTTCTAAAATTTGTTTGTGGCTAGTGTTAATTATTTTTCCTTCATGGAATTACCGTTAATATGCTATTCATGAAAATTTTCAATTTCCATGATTAATATCTCGAAATAGTTTGAATTTATTTCATGCATGCTAATGTGATGAAAAAGCTTAAGTATACACGATTTATTAGAATAGTCTTCAAGTTGAAGAGGAATTTGGCCATTGATACTAATGTTTATGTTCGAAAAATGGGTGTTGAGTTGCTTACAAAAGAAAGAAAGAAAAGAAAAGAAAAATGAATGATGAAAAATGAATGAATAAGTATGTCACCAATAAATAACTTGGTTGGCTCGAGTAGTACAGTCCGAGGGGTCCTTTTTGGCCTAATGCCCTATTATCGTCTGATTTGGGAGCCATTGACAGGAAACTCACTCATTTGATGGAGCGATCCAATTTATACCTTTTTCTGCGAATGTTGCTTGATGCGCGTTACGCAGAACTAATAAAAGAAAAGAATGGTGAATATACTAAGCAACTTCAATACCCATGATTTGAATGATTGTTTTGATAGGCCACGTCCTTGGAAACAAGAAAACTAGAGAAAAACGACGTGTTATACTTTCGCTTGTGCAAAACGATGCTTGTTTGTTATTTATTCATACTAAATTAGAGAAAATATCATGTGATTGATTTTGTTCATAGATGTGTATATTGATGGTCAAGATCATGTTGGAATGCGTATTATTGAGCCATGCCATGAGCAATTTGAAAGAACTTATTGTTTTATTACTCATCCGTATTAATCGCTCTTTTTGCTAGAGACTAGCAAATCGCTAGTTGGGGGGGTGTGATTCGGGTTCAATATTACATATTTAACCCCCCATTTAGCCCTATTTTGTGCTCATGTGATGCTATATTGTTCTCTTATATATTCGTATTTTATACACAATTATTTATTAGAGAAAACACCTTATTTGAGCTCAAAAATGCAATTAATGGAGTATTTCTGCACTTTTTATATTTTTCCTAGCATCTTCTCGATCTCACGATTCCAACGACTATTTATTTGTATTTTTCTGAGATCTGTGCTAATTACTATGAATTTTTGAATGCAGAATACCAATTAAATGGGGAAATACACTCAAAATACGAAATATATGGTCGCCAGCCAATCAAATAGCGACACGTGGCGCTAATCTGGCCTTTCCCGCTCCATCCTATGGCCACAACGAGTGAACGACGTGGCTCTATCTGGACCTTTGATTCTCGATCCAACGGTCAGTAACTGAGCGAATCCAGCAGGCTACGTGGCCTCTTGGTAGCCACACGATGTCGATCCAACGGACGAGGCGATCCCCGCATTTGAGCTGGCGGTGGGGAGACGTGGCCCGATCGTAGCCGCAGATTGAAGATCCGACGGTCCATAAGCGCTCAGCGAGACGAGCGACGCGGCGAAATACTGACCGCGCGATCAAGATCGGACGGCCACGAATCAGCCCGCAAATTGAACTCGAAGCAGCATTCCTCACGGCGACGTGGCACAAATTGAATCCTCCGTTTGGGATCCAATGACCCACGATCAAACCGAAGCGACATCGGATTATTTTCAGCGGAGCGGGCGCACGCGATTTTTAAAGCGCCACGCGTCGCTTCCTCTGGCGATCCCGCCTTTGATCGACGGATGATATTTTGAGCGGCTGGCGGGTTCGGGTTCTAGGCTATTGGCGCGGGTTGTGAACCCATTATGGCTTTTAAACCCGTAATCTTCTTATAAAAGGTATTCTTAGGGTTTTTTGGGCGTATTCAAGCAGATTGGGGCGTATTTTGGGCGTATTGGAGGCTCTAGGAGCTGTATTTCCCCTCTGTAAAATTCTGTAAAATTCCAGAGGCTATTTTATTATTTCCAGAGAGTTTTGGTGTATAAACTTGAAGATTGGGTGATAAATTTCTTAACTTCTACTCCGTATTTTGGTGTTTTTCATCGTATTTTGCTATTAGATCAATGTATTTTGCTATGAACCTTGTTTATTCTTGCACCATGAGTAGCTAAAACTTATTTGTGCATGGTATGGAGTAGTTAGGGGATGTGATTTGTGTTAGTTTGGTTGAATATCATCGTGCTTAATCGTTAAACGTCATTAAAGTTGTAATCTTTGTTCGTAAATCCTCTTTTTCATCTTCCAAAAGAAGTGATTGAGTTGATGATCGCCCCAAAAGGGTGAGTTTTGATCTCCCCAAAAGGGGGTTTCATACCGTAGTTTTGATCTCTCCAAAAGAGAGTTTCATATCGTATTATAACGTTAGCGATGATCTTATTGAATATTGTGATTTAACCCCCAAAAGGGTATCTTCCGATGAATTGCTCCCAAAAGGAGAATTCATTAAGTTATATTGGGTATTTTCCGGTGAATTGCTCCCAACAGGAGAATTCATTGCGTTATACTTGTCAACCAAATTAATACGAATCATTGATCCTAACGAACCCATACCATGTGTAGACTTTTTATAGATATTTTCTTACACGACTTTTCTTTGTTTATATCGTTCACCACCATTCACATCACCATCATCGCCCTCATCATTGAAGTGGTTAATTTCTTTTCGTAGGATTTCTATTTGATTTGAGCTGTGGTTGCAACAGATTTCCTCCTGAGGATTCGACATCTGGACTCCCAGATTATATTACTTGTACGGACTCTTGCACTTGAGAGAGAGAGCACCTTTCGGAGCCCACCAGCAGTCCCCAAGTAATTTCCACTTACGGCTTCCACTATAAATTGCAAACTACAAGAATAGTACAACCACCATCTATACCATAACCCAGTATAAGTAAACCCACTCAAACAAACCTCAAGTCAGTGTAAACCCTCTCAAATTAAAGAAACCCTTTTCCTCTTACAAACCAATAAAGAAATACTTACAACCTTGTCGCATTGATAAACACATTTTTATAGCCGACGATGAAGCACAAGTGTAGATTACGGCTAATAAGATTGGATATCTAATTTAGAAAATGAAATTAGGGATTAAAGATCTAGAATCTTGGCCAAGAAAATAAGATTACACTTTAGAGTATGGAGGCCAAAATGAGGAATTTTCTTTGAAAGCTTTTTGCACAAAACAATTTTCTCTTAAAAATACTAACTTTCATGTTATAAATGTAAGGTAATAATGTTAGTAATCTAAATGATTTAGGTCATGCATCAGACGATAGAAAATTAAAATATTCTAACTAGCATTTAACATACACAAGATCTATTACAATACTAAGATGAACAACTGAATAAAAACTATACATTTGTGCGTGTATACTCAAGCTATACTTGCAGATCCAAAACCTCTTTCGATGAAGAGCAGAAGCACTATGTTCTCCTCTCCAACCATCGCCTTAGATGAATCATGGGATGAAGAACATCTCTATGAATTATGAGCCCTCCAAGAACTCGAATCGTCCTCCAAGCTTTGCTAGAGCTAGGAAGAAGAAGAAGGAAAAACTTTTGATTATATGCAAGAAATTCTCCCTTTGAAGAGGTTTGAATATCTCTGTGCAATGAGACTTGCTCAAAAGAGATTGGTGTGTTTTCAGAGGGCTGAAGAGACCCGTTTATATAGTGCTATTGAGAGCTGAATTTGATTCAAATTGAGTGTTTATATAGAACTCAACCTCATCGCAAAATGTGCAAGAAGAAGAAGCATCCAAAATGAGTTCCAATCACATTAGAATTCTTAGTACAAATTAGATTTGAGTTAGGATTGATTCCCAATCAAATCCCACATCAAAAATTAAATTCTATGTCATGCCATGTCAATACTAATTGACTAGTGACTGTAACTAGTCAACTAGTCAACTCTCTATAAAAGTTACATGTTGACTAGTCGACTAGTGCCTAAGCACTAGTCCACTGGTGGCTGATTAGTCAACTAGTGACAGTAACTAGTTGACTAGTCCACTCTCCGTAAAAGTTATAGGTTGACTAATCGACTAGTGCCTAAACACTAGTCGACTAGTGGTTGATAGTCGACTAATGCCTAAGCACTAGTCGACTAATCACTGCTGAGTGACTGTCTTTTTCTTTTCTGATCACAAGTCCTTGTCATCTATGCACGTGTATAGCATTTACACTCAAAGTCTTTTCCTTCATTTTTTGTGAGGAGATCATCATCAGTGTGAGACTGTAATAGCCCGATTCTTACTTTAGTAGTGAACACGATCACATTGTGTCATCGATCGGTAGCAGCTCTAACTGAGCATACTGACCCCTGATTCAGAATCTTCATTATCTGGTTTGTGAGACCGAAATCTCTTCGAGATATTCTGGGCCTTACCATGACAGAGTATGTGCAGTCCGGTCCCTTTGTCATCACTATGTCTCTAAGGTGTTAAGGGTATAGTATACAGTCAAACCCCCGTTACACATTAAACCTCTTGAGTCAAATGAGTTCCAATAGTTATTAGTTAGATGATACTTGTTAACTCTTAGCAAGTTCATCTCCTATCCTGGCCAGAGATTTACTAAGGATCTATTTACTCAACTACGACAATAACCTCCCATACACGAGGAGACGAATCCTGATAGCATAACCACTCCCTTCACATGCGTCCATTTATACCCAGCAGGTACCTACATTTAAGTTGTAAAGCCAATGTTCGATAACTGCCTAAATATAATTTTCCACCTGCAAGGTCCTTTAACGCATCTATGGTCAAATGCCTAACATGCACCTACTTCCACCTAAGATCTTCTGTTGACACTCAAAGTATTATAACCGTATAGAAGCATCTCTAGCGAGTCGTCTTGTGAACTTATTCTCCAACATGCACATGTGCATTATCTAACAATGTTTCCATACTGAGTGACTATAAGTCCAGTCACTACCATTCGATGGTATAGATTAATGCACACTGGTCTAACCAGAATGCGATGTCATGTCTCAATATCTCTCTAAGTAGGAACAGTTTTGAACTCGGATCGACAGACACATTGGCCTCATTCTCATGATCTCATCATGATCCTAATGTTCCTCTCATAAGTCCTAGGACTTTATCCATACGTCATATAATAATAACAACAAACATAGAAGTGACATAGAGGTAATCAAAGATAAAGATACCAAATAGCTTGCTATTATTTCGAACGAGATGTCTAATACAATTATAATAATTGTCTCAAGGACATGTGTTCCCCAACATCTCTCACTTACACTTACAGCCAATTATTACGATACCTCAAACCAATTTTATCCACTATACACTCCAGTCTTTTTTGTGGAAGGACTTTCGTGAGCGGGTCTGCTACATTATCGTGTGTACTAATTATTTGT